>JXXA01002925.1:0-17617 GCA_000956255.1 Anopheles punctulatus | reverse complement strand
CCCCCGTGTTAAACTTACATCCACGTGTATGTATAGCAACACTCTGTCGCTCAGAGCCTACTGTAAAATGTGCTTCGGATGAGAGTGATATTATTTGATACTCGTGCGTTTTTTATTCGTTCTGCTTGGGCGTTTGTGTGTGTGCACCGGCCTTTGAGTTAGGGTTTCGATTTCTTTGGTATTGGCTTTAATGAAAAGAACAAACAAAAAAACTCTCACACACATACACACATGTGAAACATAATGAGATGTTTCAAATTTGATATGAAAAATCGAACAAAAAACCCTTTTCAAATCAGGACGGTTGCACCACTCTGAATTCAAAACGCAAAACAGTGCATTACGCACAGCTCCCGAACCGCAAGATTCGGGTATCCCCTGTTCTTTCTCCTCGTTCCCTTTGTAGATTATAGTGTGAAAGTGTGTGTGTGTGTTTAATACATATATATATGCAAGTGATATTGAGTTTTTGTGAGGTGTGTGAGACGTATTTTAAATGAAACAAATAAGTAGCGCATTAAGTTCTAAGATACTTAGCGAACACACGAATTAGTTGCGAATTAGTGAATGACGAAGCACGACCCAACCGACCGGGAAGCTAGAGACGAACGGAAGGCTGAAGAACGGAATTATAGTAGAAACGTCTCAGGACGTTTGGGCGGATTTCGAAAAAATACGTACGTAAAGCATAATTTGTTTTTGTGAAGTCGTTCGATTCAATAACCCAATCTTATTTATTAGTAACGAGCGCTTCTCGCGGGAGGCCTCAAAGAAAAAGCATGTGAATGTGGTGTGCATACAGCAGTGTACGGATACTAGAACTAGGTGATAATTAGTGGAATAGGCATTTTGTATGTACCGATAGTACTTGCTTTTTTTATTTCAATTGAGTATAGTAATTGAAAAGGGACAATTCTCTTACTCATCCCATCCCGCATAGTTTTTTTTACCTTAGAATGCTTTTTCCGTTTTCATCCATTTCGTAACATCAACATGTGTTTGTAAGCTAAGATTGTCAGGGTTGTGCGTAGCTTTGGGCAAGTGGACGAATAAAAGCGTCACAAAATGGATCGCTAGCGTGGCAATAGATCTATGTTGGCACTAAACTAATGAACAAATGAATGAATTAGTCGAATGATGAGCAATCGTGTTCGGGATCGGATGAAACCTCCGGCATAGGGAGTATGTGAGATCTCAGACAAATTTTACCCTCTTCCCGCGGATATCGACGACCTGTGGTGCGGAAGATGGCACGAACAACTGAACGGAGCTAGAGTAATCCAATGTAAGGTTGTGTGCGTGTGTCAAATATGATCCAAACTACATTAGTGGAAGAACAAAAATAATTGATTTGCACAAACGAATGAAGTATTTAGTCTACAAAATTGCAGAACTGTTTAGTTACTGATGTGAAGCTGCCGAAAAGGAGCTGCTGGTTCATTTTTCGCACTGTAGTGAAAGTATAAGAACGAATGAAGTTATTTTCGTATATTTGGTTTGATTTGCTTTTCTCTGCGTTGTGGAACTGAACCATTTTTGTCGTTCTAATAAACTTTTCCTTGTGTTTTTTCTTGGACACGTTTAATACATTTCTACGATCGCAAGATCATCCCCAAATGTAACCGATTTACCTGCTAAAATGTGTCAATTGTAAGGAGAGTTAGTTTTCTTTTCGCTATGTGTTTATCCCCTTGTATCTATCTGTCGATCATAATAGTATCGATAAAGTAATAAAGGTAATATGCTTATGTTTTGAAATCACACCCTGCCTGCCCAATACGTTAAATGGCACTCCAAAATAAGAAACACAAAATATGAAAACCAAAAATACGGATAACAAAAAGCACTGAATGAATTTATACCGAATGAGGCGTTGTAAAACTTGAGGCAAACATTTATTTTCTTTAAAAGGAAAATCTAAACAAGAAGAGTGGAAACTACCAACTGGAAGCACCTGAAAATAAAGCGCACTTCCGGAGACAATGCGCATGCAATATAAACACGAAACATTGGAAATAGTATTTAGAAGTGCAAAATGTAAAAAAGTATGAAAAAGTTTAAATTTAAAATTGCAATCAAACAAAAAGCAACAAAACGGCCTTAAAGGCAAAGACAAAAAAAAGCAACACGTGAATAAAGATGCACGAATCACTTGTTTCGCTTGAAGAGGTAGACACAAATTTAGAATTCATCTTAGCAGAACGAGGAAAAAAAAAGGAGCAAAACATAAACCTCTCCATCCCAAACATAATACCATCTATTGCAGCTGAACAAAGTGCGGTCCTTTGTAGGCTTCCAAGGAGCAAAACAGAGCAGGCACAGGAAATAAAGAAAGTTGGTGAAGAAGAAATCCCAATAGTACTTTTTCGCTCTAGTAACCTTAGTAACCAAGACTCTAGTAAAACCGAGTGCGCAACAGTATAAAAAAAAACAATTGGATGAGAAAACACTTGTGTGTAATTATATATGATGCAAACAAACAAAAACAAGAGTGAAATAATATTCTTTAAACTGAAATGAGAACAGAAAATCGAATGTAACTGTTTGATGCTGTGTTGTTATTGCTTCCGAACGTACGCTCCAGTGCTGCTTTATCTTATCATCATCACAGGAGACGTGAGTTTGTGTGCCTAGAATTGTCATACTGTTGTGCCACGTCAGTTCCAGCGCTACCGGTAACGTGTAGAAGCAACTGTGGGAAAGAAAATTCGCAAGACACTTTTTGGGCAGTTTTCAGCATGCCAAACCGAAGTATGTGTCAGTGTCAATCACGGAATTCAATACTTGTATTAACTTACAAAATTAGCTAGTATACTTTCAAACATAAATAATTGCACATAATTTTTATGATTTTAATTGTTTTTATTCTGTTTCTGAACTTGTATGTACCATAGTGTCTTTACAATTGTGTACTGTTTCTCTCTATCTCTCTGTATTGAATGTTGAATGATGATGCTTTGTTGAATGTCTTGAAATGGAATCTCGATGTTTCTATAAGGTTTCACTACTTTCATCTCTCTCTCTCTCTCTCTCTCTCTCTTTCTCTTTTTCCCGTGTCCACGCTTCCTAACCTGCTTGTTTGGCTCTACTACTAATCTAATAATTCTTACTTTCTTCCTTTATAAATCCATGCCACTGTTCCTCTATTTTCGTTCCACTTGTACAACGTGAACGAAAACGAAAAATCCGTTTTCCGATGCCTCCTCGCAAGGCGGTGAAATAATTATATATTTTTGTCGCGTGTGTGTTTACGATCCAGTCCTGTTAGATGTTGAAACTAAAAAAACAACTATTAAAGGAGACAAAGCGAGAGAGAAAGAAGGAGAGAGAAAGAGCGAGTGAGCGAAACGCATAGAAAAGTATTAATTCTTTTCTGATTTCATCTAATAGTAGCTGCACCTTCGTTTCTTTTTCGCCCCTTTCCTATAAATTGCACTACTTCCGGTGTGTGTGAGTATTGTGTGAATTTGAAAAAGATTTATTTTCTTCTCTCTTCAGGTAGTGTTTTCTTGTTTTTGTAGTCGTACTTGCTCGAAAGAACCGAACCTCTGTCTTCACCGTTTCCTACAGATTGAAACACAATCAACAGGGGGACCATCGAGCGGGAAGGGGGAAACGTTTTGCCGTTTTATAAAACAATACAAACCGAAGAAAAAAAAATACGAAAACGAAAACTATTCACACACATCACTTGTGTTATTATTATCATCTTTTTATCAAATCATTACACCACGGGCTCAGTCGCTGCGATCTTCGCCTTTAACGCCTACTACGCAGTTTAGTGTTATAAACGCTTTTCTCTTAAACGCTAAAAAACGCTAAAGGACAAAATTATGAGCTTAAATTAATTCGTATTGGTGGAGAGTGGGAAATAAACAAAAACAAGGAAGGAAGGAACACGAACAAAACACTATTGCGAAGCGAAAAAGAAGGGACAACAAAAGGGAGAGATGGGGACATTGTGGGATATTTTGGATGGAAGATGCGTCGCCCGACTCTTAGAACAGTAACGTGCCCATACCGCCCATCTCGGACTGTTCCTTGACGAAGATTTCGAAGTACTGGTAGATGATGGTGACGGCCAGCAGGATACCGGTACCGGAACCGATCGCACCCATGAAATCAGCCAGCACGGACAGTGCACCGATGCACAGACCACCGAATGCGGCCGCCGTCGGGATGTATCGGTTCAGTTCGTGGATCATCGAGTTTTCGCGATGGCCACGCATCACCATCTGCTGCTCCTTCAGCTGCTTCGCCACGTCCTTGGCCGAGCTGCCGGACACATCGATCCAGGTCTTGGAGAAGAACGCACACGAACCGAGCATGAACACGATGTACAGCACAGCATGGATCGGGTCGGCCACGATATGGCCAAGCGATTCCGGTGGCGACAGGTAGTAGCACAGTCCACCGATCGGGTACGAACGAGCCGGGCCACCACCGCCTACATCGGCCCACACACCGAGCAAATTGATCAGGAAGTTACCATGGAACTTAACCGCCAGCATCTGCGAGATGACGTACAGGTTGGAGACGAGCGCCGACTGCAGGATGATCGGGATGTTGGACGTGTAGAACAGCTTGATCGGGTAGCTGCTGTACTGGCCGCGGTAGCGGGCCGACTTGATCGGTAGATCCACCCGGAAGCCCTGGAAGTATATGACCACCGCAAACACGAGCACGGTCGCGAGCAGGTTCATCAGATTCGGCAGATTCTGGCGATAGAACGCTTCGCGCAGAGCGCGCACTTTGTCCTGGCGCGTGGCGAGCAGATGGAACAGCGCAATGACGGCACCCTCGAACTCGGTACCCCGTCCGGTGTTGACCGTTGCCGGCGAGAACGCCTTCCACACGATCGTTTCACAGATGTTCGTGGCGATGAAGAGCGAAATTCCGCTGCCCAATCCGTAGCCCTTCTGGAGCAGCTCGTCCAGCAGCAGCACGATCAGACCGGCCACAAACAGCTGGATGATGATGAGCAGACACACACCGGCACCGATCTCCGCCGGATCACCGTACATGCCCGTCATCACGTACACGATGGCCTGTCCGATCGTGATCACCATGCCGAACAGTTTCTGCGCACCATTGAACAGCGCACGATCCTTCGGCGTATCACCGACCTCGATGATTTTCGCGCCGGCCAGCAGCTGCATGATCAGCCCGGACGTGACGATCGGCGAGATGCCGAGCTCCATCAGCGTACCACGGTTCGAGGCGAGGATGACACGGATCCAGTAGAACGGATCGGCCGAATCCGAGCTCATGATGCCGAACAGCGGGATCTGGCAGCAGACGAGGAAGATGAACAGCGTGATCGCCGTCCATAGTACCTTCTCGCGGAACTGGATCTTGCGCTCCGGTTTCGCGATCTCCGGCAGGATGCCGCAGAACGGCTTAATAATTTCGAGGAATTTAACTGCAAAATGAGCGTGAATAATTTTGGGAGCAGAAAAGGATGTGCAAGAAGACAGTAGTGGATTAGTTGAAGAAATGCAAGAGAAGTGCGACAGAAATGGTGCGGGCGAAAGTTCCAACCTGGAACTTTTCCTTCCCATGGCTGTCTACGTGTACACACCGCACCGCATGCAGGAACGAGATAGCACGAGCGCGTGTGCTTGAGGGAAAAAGTGTGCCGTGTGCGGTATGCCGGATTTGCACTACGCGTAGCGGTACCGATTTTCCTTCGAATTCCATGTTCCAGCACCATTTCTACTAAGCCTATTTTCCACTCGGTCCGGATACTTACTTCCCATGGTTGCAGCTCGTCCGCGATGGGATTTTGGGGCCCCGCCGTGTGTGTAGCACTGAGCGTTGGGGAGGGTGTGCTGGTTTTTCACAAAACTCTCTCACGCACGCACGCGTTTTACGTTTCGGCAACAAAATAACTACTCGCGAAGAACTATTCGCGGTACCTGCCCGTAATGTGGGTGAGTTGTCGTGGACAAACAACGCACGCACGCACGTACGCCTGCTTCGTTCGTTGGTCGATTTTTTTTTGAACAAAAAAATCAACAATCGCCGCTACATATATGTATAAAATCACAAACGTGGCGGTGACGTGTCTCTTACCAAGGTAGTTAAAAAAGAAAAGGTAGAATTATAGGGTTTCTCGCAGAGTTTTTACATTTTCTCTAATATTTTTGAATCTGTACCGTATTTTTGAGACGCTTTTCTGATTGTTTGCAATCCTGTCCCGTTGTATAAAGAGATGTTTCCTGATTTTTGCCCACTATTTGCATAGCATTTATTGGGTATCACTAATTTACTTAATTTTGTTTGTAATGCTGGTAAAATAACGTTTTAAAACATGTGTTTATCACTCTATTTTAGGGTTCGTAAGATGGTGATGTAATTATGAATTTACTATGAAAATCGGTGAACTGAGACGAAATTACTTAAAAAATTATTGTTAAAATCAAAAACATTACTAATCAATGATGTTTTTTGAATGAAATCAATTGAAATGCTAGAGAATAGACGAAAAATATTTCAATAATCATCCAACAGATCCATTGCTCCAAAAAATAGACCAGAATTCTAAAGATATTCCGAATACAAGCAATAAATTGTTATATTTATAGATATTTTGAAAGCTTTCAAAATATTATGAAACGGACTCAAGAACATACGAAAAAGCCAAACAAAATGGAGAGAATAACATAAATTTTTAAGAAATTGTTAAAAAGTTGCGGGGCGGATTTTTAAATGTTTTGAAGAGAGTACAAAAATTACGAAACGGATTCAAGAATATTTGGGAAAGAGTAAAAATACCTTGGGAATGTGGTAATTTCGCGAGAAACCCTATATAGAGCATTTTGACGTTCCTCGTACTGACAGATCAATAATTCGATTACGGGTTGGTTGTGGCCTAGAAAGGGGTGTAGATGTGGAAGGCCGGTTGTTTACTAAGTGGGATGAAAAGTATCCCCATTGGTTCGGTTAGACTTTTTCTACGGGATCGGGCTAACTTTTGAAGGGGTTTGGTAGCTGAATCCTGGATATAACATTAAACCTTAATGTCCGGTGTACGCTAACGGACTGATGCCGACAAGAGAGCTCCGATTGAGGTTTGATGGATTGGAAAAGTAACGACCACCGTTTGTTAAATTGTGGTGGCACACTCTTTGTGGACTATATCCAGCAACGATAAGTATTCTTCATCAAGTTTAGATATAAAAAAATCATTCCCAGAGAAGTTACTTTTCAACCCATTCAAAACTTCACACAACATATACAAAAAATGACAATTTAGAAGAATTTACCTTCAAAATATAAGCCCCTTGCCAAAAATTCACCATCAAGATATAAGCACCTTGGTATCTTCCAACAACATGAAAAATCGATGGACGTTGTCTAGAACTGTCAAAGTCGCAGGTCTATGGAGTAGACAATCCAGCCTACACAGTATCAGCGAGGTGAATGAGCTAGGCGTTGTAGAGAAGTGAGACCCAAGGCGAAGGAATCACAAACAAAAATTGGTATAAAGAATTTGTTTTGTTTGTTAAAATTATATTTGTGTTATTTGTGTTGGTTACCTCTTAGAGTATCTTCAATGGCCTAAAAACTCACGCTAGCTTAGTGCTGTAATATGTTACTAAATGCTAGACGTTAAAATTTTTGATACGAACTACATTCGTTTCGCTCATAGTGGCAAGCGTGTTCGAAAAACTCGAAGTTGGATATATTTTCGAAGATGCCGATTCAGGCATTATTCCAGTTTGCATGAAAATTGCATATATTTAGGCGAATTGTTTAGAAGAAGCTGATTTAAATCAATTTTACACGGATGGATGCAGCCCTTTCGATGTTCGAATTAAAGAGTACACTGTACAATTTATCATCAAACGAGAGAAAATATTAAAAGAATTGCGTACAAATGAAGAAGAGTGATCTTACTTGTCTGCAAGTCAGGTTTATTTACGCAGACTGGTAGAAGAATATAAGGTTGTCAAAACAACCTGGTCTAACTGTGTAAAATGTATGCAATCTACTGCTTATTAGACCAAACAGAGATCGCATTTAGTTCAAATCCAAGTAAATGAAGGATTCGGTTTGGCATGTCCTTTTGTATAAATAATAGCTTTTCTTTATTTATTATATTTCGTGGCAAAAGAATCTTCTAAAAATATACAAAACTGGTGATCGATATCTTCGATGCTTCAATCTTAAAAGGCATAAAATGGTATTTAACATACATGCTTCATGGCTGCTAAAGTCAAGGTAAACCTTAACGGCCTTAAACGTAGGCTTACACAGCTCACGAAGAACTATTTTGTCCGAAACAAGAATGATGAATAAATCGGTTATGTTGTTGTTTTTTTTTTACATCCACAATTTCCTCCGCACTATCGTACCGTTGTGCCTGCACAGAACCCACAGGACAGAGGCACGCAGGCTGATTAGCATAATCATGTTGCCCACCAACTTCATCCAAACTAAATGACCACTCAACAGTCCTACCCATCTTTTGAGGCTCACTTACGTAGCGCTGTTTTCGGTTCATAAAAAGGGCAAACATTGCCTCGCCGCACTGAAGATCCAACTATCCGCAGGTACCGGTACTAAACGCGCTGCTTGAAATGCAAATGGAACCGTACGTAAACGGCCCACGGAAAAGCGCGCGCAGCACGGACGAAAGTAGCGAAGGCGCCGGACATAATCAACAAACACTTTGCTTGGACGGGCGCTTTTTTGTCGTTCGGTTTGTTGCCTTACCACAAGCGGTGCTCATTGCAGCCACTTGAAGTGATTGTGCAGTTTTTTTTTTCGTTCGGCCGCTTTGCACGTTACTTCGCGCGGCGCCTTTGCGCTGGATGCGGATGCTAAGTATCGCACGCGATGGTCGTAGCTCTCCTGACCAATTTTTTTACCCCAGGGTGGTCCCTGTGCAAGAGGGACGTATGGTGGAAAGCCCGTGCCTCACACTGGTCCTGCTCGTTGGACGATCATTTATGCTGTTATCATTATCATAAAATTATCATGAAATTAAATCATCATAGCGAATCGGCCGGCAAGGCAGCAACGGCCCCAGTGCACACATGGCACACGCAGGTAGCTGTGCGTCGTGACTGGAGAGGTTAAAGACTCCCGGATGCCCTTTGGACAGGGCGTCGGATCACTGGATACGTTTAGTCATCACAAGTCGGTAACTGGAGCGGAAACATTGGAGCTGAAAAAACAGCCGAGATGAAGATGTGCCAGATCGTTGGGAATGTATGCGCATACGTTGTCAGTGAAGCACGTGAGGCCGTGTGTAATATCTTTACTACGGATAGGAACAGCTAAATCAGATGCAGAGATTTTCCTACAGGAAGTGGCCGCAGTGTAGGTAGGTTTTAGGAATTTACGATTGCTCCAGTCTTTGAAAAATGTACCAGTGATTTGTTCCTAGTATAGGATATTCGCCTGGATCGTTTCTCATATGTCATGCCTGGGGGTTTGACGCAATTTGTGTTCGTTAATGAAGAGCCTTAATCAAGAAGACTTTCCTGGAAGGAACAATTACTACAAAGCTTTTTAGTTATCTCGCTCAACCCATAGCTTAGCTACGTTTCTCACAACACCCAAACACCTTAAAGCCCTTTACAATGTCGCATTCAGGACGTTTAGTTGAGTCTGTTTTTTTCGATATCTTAACTTGATTTTAATCGAATTTTTTAATTTTTTAATTTTTTCTATTATTTGTATTTTTATGTGCTTGATTTGTACTTCTGGTTTGGTAAGTTTTTATAGCAACCTCCTGGAAGATTCGACCGAAAGTTATAAGGGTTTCTGTACAAATGAAACTTCAATGAATAGGAAAAGTGAAAAAAAACTGAAGCTTCATAATTAAAAGAATTAGACCCTACTTTTAAGTTCTGTGTAAAGCGTTGTGTAAGAATCCAATTAATATTTTTCCTCTTCCCTGTTTTCCCCCCGGTCGACGAAGATATCACTCGGCTTGTCAAACGCACAGCATCCGTGAAATGGATCGCCTAGATCGGAGATAGGTCGTGTGTCGGATTGAAACCTTCCCTCTTACTCGCTCTCTTTCTATCTCTTCCTCCCTCTCATCCCACGGTCTCACTTTCCTTGTGACCGGAGCCCAGCGGGGAATGTGAATTATAATTGTGTTAGGTTGTTTTTTCTTTTCTCTCTATTCCATCTTTTTGCTTCCTCGCCACGTTTTGTTGCCGTTTGATGTTTCCGTTGCGCCATTTATCGCGTGCAGCCCGGGGCAAAAACGTGTACACGTGTACGCTGGGACATCATCGTTTAACATGTACCGTTGGTGGGTGGCGTTTGTGGGGCATGAGACATGGGACAAGTGAGGGAAGGTCGTCTAAACACCGGGCTGACTGGGCTGACCGCAGGACAATTGTGGCCGGACTTTCGGGCTAACGATATGATAATTTCATGCATAAACTCGATGCCGCCGGACGTCGGGCGTTGACTGTCGGTTTATCTGTTTTACGTAGTTGTTGTTTTTTGTTTTCGTTTTGCGTCCTCTACCGCTTTTTTTTACCTCCCCCCCCTCCCCTCCCCACCATTGTTTACGCCGCAGCCTATTATGTGTGCTAAAATGGTACCTGTAAGATACGCCGCACGCTTGGAAGTCTTCGCCTACGACCGTGAGTACGCGGTTTATAGTTCATCCGTAAGCTTTCGCATCATTCGCTACGAAGAAAATTGTATGCACCTTGATCTGTCTTTTTCCTGGTTTCCCCCGCGCTCTACTCGCGCAGGGAAAAAGCGCACAAAGCGCGGCGTGCATCATTAATCAAATCGAAGCGGGACTTAAATTATCATTTTTCATGCAGGGCGCTCGGGAGTTTCTTTTTTTTCTCGTTGTTGTGTGCATTTCAGTTGAATATTGAACGGCGAACGTTTCGCTCGCTTGCCATACCTAATCCTAGCAGCGCATATGGATGGAAGAGCACGTTTTAGATGATTTTTTAATGATGTTTTCGTGTTGTTTTTCTTCTGCTTATAAAATCAACTTTTTCGGCTCCTAACAGAGGTATGAACTGTGCCTCAGCTGCTTGCGCTATGCTCACCATTTAAATACATTGAAATATGTTGCAAAAGAAATATTTTTATCAGACTTTGAATGGTGTTAAATTAGCACAGATTTTAAATTGAAAAAATTTTTGATTAAATAAATGATAAAAAATGTAATTCCCCTTCCACGTTTTCATTGAAATAATAACAAGAATTTAAAACAATCAAACAAGTGGTTGTGTTCATTCTTTTACTCAGTGGTATTTTGCAAAATATATTTTAAAATTGCCGGTCAACTGTTGACAAACGCCGATCACAGTGTGGTGGTTTCTTTTTTTCCTTGGTCCCAACGGTGCAATCAATCTCCAGGAAGCCATTTATATTAATCAAATCTCCGATTGAATCGATTCTACCCTCGGGGCCCACGAAACCTTTCGTTTGTGCCATCAAAGCGTAAGGGGAATGCATAAAAAAATCATAATAAAAAAATTGCACACAATTGCATCAAATAAACACATAAAGCACAACTCGTTTTTCAATTTTTGCATCATGTGCTACTGTTTGTTTTTATCGTCACGGGACCATCCGGCAGCGCCCGGCCAGCAACATTTAGTGGACAGCAATTTGATTAATATGTGCACTATTGTACTTTTGCATCGGTGCACTTTTCGCCCTCAATTGTTGCCTGCGTTTGTTTCCTTTTCTTCCTGTCCTCAACTCATTCGCATTCGGATTTGACCGCTTATGGTGTGTGTGCGCCTGTTTAGGTTGTTCCGAATTTCGCTAGATTAAATAATTGGTTATGGACGTTCACGCACTGCGCATGGGAGTGTTAAAAATGGGTACATCCCCTACACAGCGGAAGCCGGCCAGAAGCTGTCCTGTGGGAGAAATTCATGAGCTGCATCCGTGTGGGAGCCGCGCTTAAAACAAATGAAGCAACTCAAACAAAAAGCGCCCAAACTGGGAGATAGTTTTTCATTACCCGCGCACAATAGCTCGCGGGATGGTTCGGGGTTTATTTGGCTCGTGTGGAAGGATAACAAAAAAAAAAAACTAGCACAAATTTTGCTTGCAGGAAACGCGCACGAATTCGACAGTAAGTTTTAGCAAGAGAAGTTTAGTCGGACAGCCAGTTTCGGTGGACGCGCGCCCGGGAAAGATTTATTTAGTCGCGAGCAGCGTAACGCTCGATGCGAGATTGGTTTAATATTCGGGAGTGGAGCTGAATGTTTGTATTATTTTGCTGATTGTGCTTGACAGCTAATGTCGTTGCGCGGTGAGGTGGAATGAACATTTTAAGTTGATTAAAAAGGGACATTTTCAGCATGGTTCTAATAACGATTCAATAATGTGTTACTTATATTAAACACGTATTGAGTTGATCGTTTTTGTGCATATTATAATCATGAAACAGCATCATGTTCTAAATTTAAATTCTAGTATATTCCTTCTCGGGTTTGAGTCTTGGGTTTGTTTGCGCCTGCATGTATGCAATGCATCAAAATAATCAAGAATGTATATTTGATTAGTGTGTAGAAGTGTCTCCGAATATATAAACATAAATTTAAATGAATAACATGGAACATCAAAAAGCATAGTTGCACAAGGCTAAAAATTAAATATAAATCAATGTAATTGTGATTAAGAGTCTTAATGTAACACATTAGCCGAGACACACCCTATCTAATGGCGAGAGAGGCGAGTTTGCCGACTAAAAGAATTATCGGACAGATTTTGATGTTTAAGGTGTTCTCAAAAGATATACTTTTGTTAGGAGAACCCTTACTTTGTCGATTCTCATTCTGGAATCTACGGTGAACATGTATCTATCGGCTTACATGTCCACGCAGCATTATCCACCGCCGGTGAGCTTTTCGAGTGAATTTGGGATTTGCCAACAATCTCTCAAATTTAAACAATGAACGCATAGAAATTAGTTCCGCCGCTAGCGCAAGTCAAACAAAACCAAGCCCATCTCACCGGCAGTCGAAACAAGTATCTGCATCCAATGAGCATGCTCGCATAAAAAAATAAAACGCTTCGAAGCCATTGTAAACCAACTCACGGCGCTGGCTGGATGGAAAGCTGCCTCCGTTTCGTTTTGGTTTTGCTGCTCCGGAAAACATGTTGCTTTCAGTGCAGCAAACGAGTGTCCAGCCAGTGGAAAAGAAAGCGCTGCGGCTCCGAGGGAGGTGAAAAGTTGAAATTTATCTTTTCTGCTCGCGAGCAACGTTCGCAAGGGATGAGATGAGCATCCGAGTGATGACTGCGACAACGACGCCTCGGGTTTCTATGTACACGATAAACGGATTCCTTTCAACAGCCACCACCGCAGCAACGGCAGCTGCAGCGGTATCAGTGTCGGCAGCTGGGCCCGAAAATCCCTTCACCCGGCGTTTGGCGTATTATTTACGTGTTCCCTGGCAAACAACACCTGGCCTGGGGTCGGTGTTGGGCGTTTTGGGCAGGAAGCTATCAGTAAAACAAAACCCAACAGTGCCGCCCGGTGCAGTCGGCTTGAAGTGCTGAAATCGGCAGAAAAAGGCAACCACCGGCATCGGGCATACAATTCACGCTTTAACGGCAGTTGCACAATGACTGTTGCTTGCTTGAGTAGAGTCGCTTTTTATTGCATCCTTTTACATCCATGTGTGTGTGTGATGGGAATGTAAACGGACAATAGGAACTTTGTTCAGCACGCAAGTGTTGGATTGTTTGCCCGGTCCCTTGAATGGACGTGAATAAAAAAACGTGGAAATGGTTTTTTTTTGGTTCGTTTCAATGCTCGGGGAATGTTGTATGTTTCTGGTGCAGTGGGCTAAATAACTTGAGGACATCAATTTTTCGGATCCACTGGTTGCCGAGCTGGTTGTGCAAAATAAACATCTAGCTGAAGTAGCTTGTGTTGGGTGTTTGAAATATTCTTGCAGCTTGTAATATTCATACAATTGTAGCTGCTGTTGAAAGTTTACTTTGTGGAATGCATTGTGAAAGGTAGTTAAAAAAATCCTTCAGCTCCTTGGGGTATGAAACATAAAAAAGGAACGACCCCAGATGAAGCCGCTCAGCTGGCGACCCGCCACAATTAACGCAATTCAAACATTGGTTATTTTTATTTGGCTGCTGCACTAATAAAATCGTTTTTTTTTCTACGGCCCATTCTGAACGAAGTACGAATCCAACTCAACGAGCCACGGGCGTACAAAGTTGTCACTTCATTTGATTAATTCACTTCCGTTGCGTTTCGGGCTGCAAATTTATCACTCACTTCGTGTTGCAGGTTTCCAGGATAATCCAGTGCGGCTTCCAGCCAGTGTGGTTTACGGGCATATAACTTAATTCGCTCGGTTAAACTGTAGCGTTTAACAGCAGTGAGAAGAGAGTCTGCTTGCGTCGCTCTGATACTCGTCATTATTGCGCGTTATTTAGAAACTAATAAACAAAATCTCATAATGCTTCGGAGCGAGCGGGACTGGAGCTGGATGTTGAAAATCGTTTTCGTATTGCTTCAAACGTATAATTACAAACAAATTATCCAAACGAACATCGTGGACTCTGTGATTGATATCGAACCCGTTTGGGAGCTCATTTCGCTCGGGGGAGCAATACAACTGACCGGATCCACTCATTAATTACTGCTCTACCAGTTGATGGATTTTTACGTAAATAAAGTCAATCAAACAAAAAAAAACCAACGAAAAATGTCACAAGCGTCGAGAGTGCGTACGCGGTAAATGAAATGTTATTTCAGCGGAATAAAACAATCACTCACAGTGTAGGCTTTCTTGTCGATGATTAATGACTGGCGCTTGCGTTGCTGGTGGTTGTTGTGGTGTGTTGAATTTTTGTTGAAATTGTGAAGAGATTGGACAAGTGCGGGATTCAATTTGCTTGCTGGCGAACCACAATGGTTCGCCATTTTTTAAGGCTAGTTAAATTTTAATTTTTAGAGGCAGAAAGTAGGGAAAGCGGTTGTGTATTGTGATTATGAGTTTTATTTGAAATAATTATTATTTTAAGTGATGCGTAACTAATAAATCACTCGTCAACGTTCTATTGGAGCTTTATAGAAAAAAAAACTGAAATTATTTACATTACAAACGTTTTAAACAGCATTTGATCACTTGTTTACCAATAAAGTGGCACAGGTTGGGGGCAAAAACAACAACACAAACTCTCGTGATTTTTTCCGCCGAATTTTAGGCGGTTTAAAAAAGCATTTAAAAAGAATACCCACAGCGCACTGAAACTCTCCGAATGCTCAAAGACACGGTGTGTCCGATGAAAGAGCTTTGATTAAAAGTACATTAAAAACGGAAACAAAACAGGCAGCCAATGACAAGCTAATTAAAACGATACAAAATGGCAATTTAAAAAGGTACAGCTAAGAACATCGGCCCTTTGTGAGAGTGTGCGTGAGTTTGTTTTGTGTTTTTTTTCTTTTACAGTTGAATGTATACTATTTCTTTTTGTGCTTTTGTACATCGGAACCGATTTATGTGGGAGCACTGATTGTAGATAAATTGCTGCTTGCCTGTCAAATGGCATTACATTCGCCCGGGTGCGTGTTATTTCACCGCTCAATGGGATGGGGAAGCAACGGGCGCATTTTTTGCAATAAATCATTGCTCAATTGCTCATTTAAGCTTCTATAAGCACAATGTGCACGATTTGATCGCAGAACGATCTCGGTGGCAATGCGAGCAGGTAACAATATGAGCCCGCTCCATCGAAGAACGCGAAATCTCCCCCCGCGAAGTTCCCGTGGAACAGGAACGGAACGCATTGTGTAATAAATACATTTTCTCATCGAGAACTTGCGCTTGCCAGGGAACGGTATGCCATCAAGTGAACCTGATTGTGGCAGCACCGGCATGAAACCGAATTATTTGCCCGTCCGGAAGAAAAATGACGAAATAAAAAAATATAAAAGGTACACCTCAGGATGGTAGCTACAAGTGCACTGCTTAGCGCTCCGGCATCTTGTGACTATCGAATCAGCCGCTGGTGAATCTGTGAGGGCAGGGGAAGCGATTTGCTTCCCGTTTCCCGTGCTCGGTCCTTCCAGCAGTGTGGCTCTTTTTTGTGGTCGCTTCTTATCTTCGCATTCATTGCGATTCGTTCCGGAGCGCGTGGCAAAGGCGAGCGGGAACTCCTGGGAAATCAGTCTTTCGATGGCTCTTAGCCGTTATCTTGAGGTCGATTCCGGCGTGTTCTTCAGGTAAATTTGCATCGAGCGTCTTTTCATCGGCGAAGGAATTCGTTCGTTTACGTTTTGCCAGCAGTGGGATCGGGATTTTCCTACCAGACCCGTCGGTAACGTTCCACCGCTTAACCGGATGTCTACCGGATGGTGTTTGTACCGTGTACCTTTCAGCAGGGTTGAAACGATCTGAAGTGAAACAATTTTCCCACCCGACTGTTCTTTTTCCCGCCGGCGAAACGGTCGGTTGTTCCAGGGCGGACAAAATCCGATGGCTTGGCTTGTCTATAAATAAATTAAATTAGCTTCGTACACTTTACGGTCAAATGGTGAAATAATTGGACTGGCAGTTTGGTACGATTCCGATTCCGGATTGCTGGCACGTGGGTGTCTGTCTTTCGTTTGAGGTTCCTGTTGCTGCTGCTGCTGCTGCCACTGCTAGTTGACGACAGCACGGGAGTTCACGTGCCACAAATGACCGCAAAACGCCGATGAAATCACCTGGTGAACCGGGTTCTACCACTTCGCAACGGCGCAAACCTATTCAATCGGCCCTCGAAGACACCTTGGGAATGCTTGGCTCCTTGTCTTCCAACCGGTAGTTGCCGTATTATTTAATCTCACGCAAACATTTGCTCTGCTTGCACCGGCCACGGCTAGTTCCACTGAATGCTCGAGCATTACTACGGTCACGGAACGCACGGCTCCCTTTAAGCTCCCGAACAGTGAGTATGCTGACGGAAAGTAGCCAAGTTGCCGCGCGGTCAGACCAAATCCGACTGTGGCGTTACCGGGCTGAAGTGGATGTATTTGTTTAAATTAATTTCAGCTGCGGCTGCCGTTTGATGTGTGCTTAGGTGTTTACTGTGCCACTTTGGTCGTATGGAAGCTAATGTTCCAGCGCCCGGTACGTACCCGTTTCGCCCAGCGATGCGTCACGTTTGGAGTAATTTGTGGAACTTTTAAGAAATACCCTACTGCTTGCGGAAGAGTAAAGGATTATCCGGTGTTTTGCAAGCTGGATGCATTGCTCTGTGTAGATGGTTTGAAGAAAGCGGAGCGGGGAAAGGGGAGTAAACGTTTCCCGATGGAGACGCCAGGTTCGTTACTAGCTTCACTACTCTTTATCGTTTTTGAAACAATTTAATCATACAAGTTTAATTTTATTTACAACAAGTAAATCATTCCTATTCATTTCAAATGTAACACCACTCAGAACATAGACACTGAAAAAATAAAATAAAAAATAGATAAACTGAACAACATCACCATGGAGACGCCTGGTACCTCACAGTACGTAGCAGGCTGCGCTCGTTCCTTCACCCGGTTTGTCGGATGCTAATGAAATTGATTGCCGTACCGCCGGCAGCAGGTCTTTATTTCTGCCCGTTGTTTTCAGAAGCCCTGAAATACTGCTCATTCGCT
>JXXA01002923.1:0-16742 GCA_000956255.1 Anopheles punctulatus | reverse complement strand
AAAACGACACATAAACGAATGCGTTTGTTTGGATGGTCACCATCTACGCGGCATTATGTGTGGCGTTACGTGCTGTACTGTACCGAAAGAAAAGCACAGTAAAAAAAAACCATTGCTTTCGCAACTTTAAGGCCAGATGCAAAGAGACGAGCGAGCCTTAATTCGACCACGAGCTTACGAAGGCCGGAATGGTCGTTTATTTCAATCATCGCGCGGCAAAGATGCACCCGGGCGTATTTGTTTTTATTCATTTAAACATTGTAAACCCCCTTCAACGCATCAACGTCCCAGCACGGAGCCTATTACCCAATCGGCAGCAAAACGCTCCGGACCGGGTGCCGAGCACTCGTTACGTTCGATCGATTGGTGGCGTTTAGATTGGAATGTTTTGTTTGGTGATGTTGTTTTTTTTTAACAGCTGCTTCCAAAATGCTTCTTACCTTTTTCCCGATGCGCAGACAAGCCAGCAGCCATTTTCATCACCATTTTCATTAAACAAAGCCTTCAACATCCTTGCCCCGTTTAGGTACCATCGGACCACCCTGCTGGCCGGATTTCACGCATCGAAACAATTAAAACAAAATGGCAAATTTGCTGCAATTCGGTGGTAAAACTTATTGCCACCCAATGGCTTCGTTCGCGGGCGGTCATTTGTGCGCCATTGTGTTTGCGGTTTTCGATGCGTCGCCGATTACATTCTGCTTGGAACGGAGGAGAGGACGTTTTGTCCGGTTTTTCGTTGCTTTGCGAGTTACTGTTGTTTGCTGTTAAATAAATGTATCATTCTTCTGTATCAACCGCGTCGAGAGAGTTTGCAATCGTTTCAGACCGCGGTCTGGGTGGGCTTGGTGAAGATCGGCTCAGCAGAGACCTTGGAAAATTGGAAAACAGCATGTTGGCACACAATAACGACACAAAAGAACAAGAAAAAATAAAAACTTTTAAATGATACAACGAAATCTATGTTGTTTGATATTTTAAAAAAAAATCAGTAAGATAAAAGTTCAGCTTACCACGTAAATTAGCACACAAATTTTAAAAAATTTAAAAGTCACTTAAAGCAGAAACAAGTTAAAAAGTACTCTCACATACTAAATATAACAATAACTGTACAGTAATTAGCATCAATAAGTAAACATTAAATAAGAGAATTGTGAAAAAAACGTATAAAGAACATGATATTCGACACTGAAAACAAAAAATCATAAAAAAGCTTCTTGAGGTTCTAAAAGAGCATAGATGAAATGAAGAATACATTTTCCAAAAAAAACCGAAAATAAGAACAATTTTATTAAACTCGAAATTGAGTAAATAATTATGAATCAACCATACAACGGATACTATCAAACATCAAACACAAATAAAATTAAATAGTGTGACAAATTGATAGGGGAAAAACAACTATAAAACAAACAGTGTGAAAAATTGGTTTGTTTTATGAAAATCTACCATAAATCAGTCAAAGCCAAATTACGCGCTTTTCTTTGTGCACACGAGCGATCGTTCTTACCATCGATACCGTCTACCTTTCCAGCAGCGATCGCCGTTCTTCACAGCCAGCCCCAAACCCTTGCCGCCGCGGTCCACGCTCCTTTTGTCTGTGCGAAGGCACCCCGCCCACACTAAGGTCATTCACCAGCATGCTGGACCGGCGCCATTTACAATTTCACACCAATTAATAAACCAACAAACGACGCGAATCGCCGCCGCACGCGTTGATAACAATGAGCACTGGCTACGCAATTTTCTTTTCCTTCTCCGCGAGCCGCAATCATTCACATGAGTGACAAAGAAGTCAAACGGAACCACCACCACCACCACCAACCCACCACGTTCCGGGCTGGCCGGTTCTGCATAACCTCCGATCATGAGCGTGTTTGTGCAAGGGGGGCTGCGTAGGTGCGTTCGTGTGCCCTGGCGTCAGTACAATATTTTTGCACGGCCACACTGGCAGCATAATGTTGCTTCCCATCGATCGACGGCCAGGTGGGACGGCGGTCCGTATCGGATCGGACGCTGACGCGGGTTCCGTGGTGTAGTATGGGTGCGGGTGTTCGAGCTTCGTTTTCCACCTACAGCAAACTGTCGCTGATGCAGATGACGCTAGTGGAGTCATCATGCTATGAGCTGTTTGACGGATGGAAATCTTAACAGCAATTAACATTCCCGGCACTTGTTCTTACCTTGTTCGGGTGGGAGCTAATGGTGGGTTTGCAGCGTCAGGAAGCGTCTGCATGTTTGCAATCAGTCGCGCTGCATCTCTGCTCCCATCTTCACAATCGACGGGATTAGTGTAGAACCATGCGCAAAAGAACAAAGACGCAAATGAAAACGACAGTCGTGTGTGCTCGAAAACGTGCAAACGAAAGGAAAAGCGTTGATTAGAAATCCCAAACCAACGTACAAACCCATCGCCCCAAAACAGGCGTAGAAAAGCGCGACCGTCTCAGACCCACGGGCCGTCCTTCGCCACCCGATGGCGGCTGACGCAATTCGGGTTCGTTTCCACGCCTGCCGATCGACAAATCGTGGGCAGAGTGACGATGGCGCCGGCGGACAAACTTTTCCCAGCCTCGCCGGCCACTTTACAGGGCTGCCGCAGACTCTCGAGCCGAAGAGTTTGTTACAATAACCTTAGCGGAGTGAGTGTTTTGCAACACACCGCACAGGGCAGCACGGGATCAACAAAAATAAAAATAAAAAAGAATTTCACATCTTCACCGAAGCAAACATGGCATACAAGGGATGAGATGTAACGAAAACAGCTCGATTGCAAGAAGATTGAAGAGGGGACACACTTGTGGGGATCGTTAAAATGTGGAGATGATCCATTTACTGTTTGTTTATGGATCGATGTTAGTTTTCCATTGCCATAAAGCGAACCCAGTACGCCGGAGCTGTTATACTGGGTGAATGTAAAGCAAGTAAGATATAAATGCTTGTTAGTGTGTCCATGATGGGATTTGAAATCTATTTTATACTATCAACTGCTTCCGGGGAGATTTTTCTTTCTTATTCTAATGTGGGTAGACCTTCATGCTCGTGAAAATACTATTTAAAAAATTGATAATCCGAAAAGTACGCTTGCAAGAAGTAAGTGATATGAAAATGCCGGATTATTTGAAAAAAAGTGAGCCTAAAATGTCCTTCACAAGCAATCAGGAACAAAATATTCATAATTCAAGATACGAATCAGCACCATAGGAAGAGATCAAATCGATTCAAACAAAAAAAAAGCGTTGTCTATCTGGGCAGCTAGAACATCTTTCAGTTTCACGGTTAGCATTTGAATTCTTCCTTCATTATGTTTGTCCTTGAACTGACTTCCTCAGTGTGCCTTGTGTTTTGACACGTGTCAAAACAAATCTGCTGACACAGTTGACACTGCTTAGCATATCTCACTCAGGGTATTTATTGTCTGTATCTGCGAGCACCCACTCAGCGATTCTCATAATTAATCAGACACAGATCCGAGACATTCTGTGTCTATAATCGCGGTGGTCCGATAAGACATCTTTATTGTGGATATAGTTCTCTTAATGAAAACGTTCACCTGACAAGCAGCACGAGTGCATTAAGCTCTGAACCCACAACATCCATCGCACTGCAAGCGGAACAAACGGGGCGAATGAAGTACCCCAAAATGATTTCCCAAATTCCCACCCGCACAAGGTCCGCTGTCCGACTGATTGGGCAACGCTCGCTTCACACTGCGGTGGAGCCAAGATTTAAGCAAATCATCACGCTATCTTCGCTCCGCAATCGCCACTAATTTCCAGCGCGGCGTGCATTCTGGATCGCGTTCGTGTCCCTTCGTTGCTATCATAATTGAATTTATCTCAGCATCGCACCACCGCAAGTGTGAGAATGCGAGTGAGGCCGACGAAGAAACGCGATCGCAATGCGCGTCATAAAACAATTCCACCCCAGCGGCGGCAACAGCCTCCGCTCGTTTGCCACAATGGCAGTGTCATTTGCACGGCACCCGGTTGCAGGCGGCGTATGATTTACGACCGCACTGTCGTTCTGCTACCGTTTTGCCTCGCCCCGACAGCGATGGCCAACGGTTCTGACCCTCGGATGGGGTGGTTTGGCGCACGCGCGAAGGGCAGTGAGGAGCAAATTAAATGCGGCGTTTCTTGACATGGCCCACTCAGAGCAAATGTGACGGTTGAGCGAACGCAGGCGCAGGTGGAGAATCGTATCGCGGCACGAAGATTATCGACCACGGATAGGGTTCAATGTTGTGATGAGCTTTTTAGCACCGGCTATCGCGACTTCATTAGCTGTATCTTCATCGAGATTGTATGCATATTCAAATCAGATCAGATCTATATTGAAGCTATTGTGTTTTTTAATGTTAAGTGTTTCTAGTTTTCTTACATCAGCATTTATGGCTGATTTGCATGCACGAAATGCTCATGATGTGGAGTGTGAAAAAACAGGAATTTATTGTCAAACTAAACATATCAAGATTGTATGGCCTTTCAAAAACAAATTAATCAAACTTTAAAGGTATCTGTTCTTTTAACAAAAAAAAACACACAAATTTACGCAAGAGAAAACTGAAACGTTAACTGGAAAATTTGAATAGCCACCATAACGCTATCTGGTGGTGAAGTTTCGAAAGATTCAACACTAAGATGCAATCAAAAGCGCCTGAATGTATGCAATTTTATGAAAAATTTGTCTAAGTATTGGATGGTGTACGAATGTAAGCAATTTGGTGCTGTTGATATTTTATTTTCTTTAGATTTCTTTTTTAGGATAAAAGGAACTTTTAGTTTTATGAACTTGAAAATAAAAAAAAGTTTTCTCTCTGCTTCTGATGAAACCAGTTCAATAACATTGTTATGGTAAAGTAAAGAAGTCTTATAGCACAACATAGTTTTTTTTAAGTTCGTTAACATAAATATCTGACAATAGCATATCCTTTGCAACAGGAGCTGCTTATCGTGCCTGTACACTTAAATCATTTAAATGCTCAATTGATGACGAAAAGATTATGTGACATTAAAGGCATGCGTTCCACTGCATAAATATATGAATAAAGCCTACCAATCGTTCTCAATCAATGCGTAACTGTGACTCTAAAGAGTTCAGAAGATTGCAGTCGGCCTGTCATATTGTTATCGTTATAATCGTGTCAGACTAATTGAGAAGAAACATGCCTGAAAGGCTCATTGTCGTTTCGTGATCCCAGAAATTCCGTTCTAAACCTTATTTACACGTCCTAATCGTAACAGCTTTTTAAAAATTGGAAGATTTCGATTTTGCTTGCGTCGTTTGCATGTGTCGTTTGTAATATGTTGATCCAATGTGCACTGTCGAGAAACTTTTGCTGTAAAGTTTTTTTTTATGTAATAAAACACTTGTTCAAAATGTTATTGAAACATTTTTGGATTGAAAATAATATTTTCGCAAAATAAATTGACTTCAAATCAAAACAAATAAAACAACAATCATTTTGTACCGCACGCAAAGCTGTCAACTGTCAAACTACGTTCAGCACACACAAACACACACTGATCTGATATGGCTTCGGGGTAGGCAAGTACGCTTTTCCATTCAGTCCTGTTAGGAATTCTTTCGCAAACAAGGTGAATCAACGTGCTGTCCTCGCAACTAGACGCGTGCGGTGCAGTAAGATGGTAAGGCAAACTCGACATTGCGGATTGTGTTATTATAAGCGTGCGAAAGGCAAAAGTAAATTGCAATTTCTGTGCGAATGCGAAAGTATGTGTGGCACGAACCAGACGGGGAACAACGAACATTGAATAAGTGTGATACTAACGAGTTTCGGAATGCGATTCTTCTTAAGTGTTGTTGCTGATGGTTTGAGCGTATCGGTTGCTTTTTTGCAGTGAACATTTTCATCTCCCCGTCGCTTCAAAAACCAATCGATGCGCACGGTGTAGAAAATGGGCAAACTTGTTTCTTTTCTTTTCGGGTTGTTTAACACACACTCACACACTTAGCAGGTAGTTTGCAGTGTGGTATGGGCAGTGCGCACACAACCGAGCAACGGAATGGAATGGATTGCACGCACACAGCTTTACTAGCGCCCGCTGGAAACCGAACGAAGCGTAATGGGATTCAGAACAAACTCGACAAACACCACAGCAACACCCAAGCGCGCGTGTATGTGTGCGTATGGATGAACCTAGTGTCCTTTCGCTCCACGGCAGGACCCTATCGGCGCAGTAGCTGTGTGTGCATGTGTTTGAGTGCCGCTGGTAATATGGTTCCACAGTGTGTTGGGGGAGCGTGTGTGAAAGACGAGTTGCCATTCGCAACGTAAATTCGCGTTCACGTAAATGGCCCTTCTGTTTTAGCAAATGTCAGATAAGATTAGCAGTGTGATTGGTGCGTGAGAAATCGGATCATCGCGCAGAGGAGCGTAGTTTTCGAGCTTTCTCTTGTTCGTAGGTTGTTACGCGGTGTCACTGTGGACTGCGTGTGTTGGTGTGTGTGCGCGTGAGCTGCGAAATAATGTTAGGTAGTAGCACCGACGACGACCACGGCGGCCAGATAATGATTCGTTTCGGTGGCATGTGTGTGTGCGAGAAACATAGTAAAAGGGCGCTTTGTACTGGGAGCGTGCATGTGTGTGTGTATGTGTGTGTGTTCAGGCTTCTTGCTAATGTGCCTTAACGCATACACCGCTCATGACGTGCAATTGTGGTGCCTACGGTTCGGTAGCAAACGACGGACGCTCGTAACACCAACACACACCGGGTGCGAACGCAGCGCCAGCGAGTGGTTGTTGGCTGATTTGTCCGAACAAGAAGTAGGCTATTTTGAACTATACACGGACACGAAGGACGTGTTCTCGCTAGGCGCTTTCTGACGGCGTTGGTAAGAATTTAACATTCGTGCTTCTGTTGCGAAGGGGTCTGTGTGTGCGTGTCGTGAACAAAGTGTGTACAACAGATGGGAAAAATTATGCTAGAAAAAGCCGCGAGAATAGGGATTCTCCCAAGCCCGTTCGAAAGGTTGAACCTTTTTTTATTGGTGTTAAATCGCACTGTGCAGGAGTGTGTTGGTGTGAGTTGGTGATGGATGAGGTAGTAAGAGAACGGTTATTCTCACGCACACCAGCGCCCAACAGGCCGGGAGGGAGTGAGCTGTGGTAGTAGTGATGATAATTTCATCGCGTGCGCGCACCCACACTCTTACACGCGCGGTTAAAGTCGCGATCGACCTTCTTCGAATTGGCGCAGCGAGTTTTTTTTCTCTGTGCCTGCTGCGCTGTGATACCGACTCGCATGCTTTTTTTTGTACCCTGCCACTAACCATCGTGAGCAGTTTAATCAATTTCAATCCATACACCCCTATTCGCGATGGCGAACGCGTTCCTTCAACGTTTTTTTCTTTCGTTCCTGTTAGTTGATTGTTTGCATGTGTTAGTAGTGCGATTGTTCATCGATTTGTGTACCACTTTCCAACGAACGAATGAGAGAGGCCATTCACGCGCTATGTGTAACAACAAATTTTCTATCTTTTCCCCTCTCACCTACCACCAACAGTTCACAGGAGCTTCAGCGTGTTTCTCTAGCAGTTAACGAAAAAGCAGTGGAAACGCAGCGCCAGTGAGACAGCAGGGACAGAAAGCTCTCACTTCGCGGATCGATCAACTTTCGGGCCATCGCGAAAAGGTTGGGCGGAAGAATGTGTGCTGCATTGTGTGTTGTTACTCGTGTCAAATCGGTGTGCAAGTGCCAAAATCATCGTGAGCGTGTAGCAGTGAGGTGGAATTAATTTCCACACCCAATCATCCCCAAAGACCGAACGCGGGCGCAAGCATTTGTACCGAAACGCGGAAGCAAACGCTCCTCCAACAGTGGAACAGCTCATTAACGGCAGGAATGTGCCGCCGTACGTGAGGAGCAATGAGAAAGATGTGAGTGACAGCGTCAAACGACAGTGTGCGTGCAGTGAAGTGTTACTCGCCGGACTCGCTCGCCCCAACTACGCGGTGAGCTAACTACCCCTCGTCAACGAACTCACCATGAACCGTACCGTGTGAGAAGACCGGTTTCACCGAGGCATCTCAGTACGGATGGGGTGAGATTGAGCCACGCCACGAAACAATTGCTCAGTTTCACGCAGAAAACAGCATCGGCTCGATTTGCTCGGCCTGCGAAGGATCCGCGCAACGCAAAGGCAACAGTTTCCTCACTGGCGGTCCATCTCATCATCTCACAGTGAGTGGTGAGAACGGATGTCAAGCGCGATCTCCTCACTTATCTCTCGCCAATGTTATTCGCCCTTAATCGTCACCGTACCGTACCGTGAGCGTCAGTGTGTGAGTGTTTTCATGTGCGCACTGGTGAACGTTGGTGCATGAGAGTGTGTGTGTATGTGCGTGCGTTATTCAGTCGTGTACACATACCGCGTTCGAATGGTAGTAGAGTTGGGTTCAGTTTTCATCGGAGCTCGTCGTTGACACACGCGACTCTTCTTTCGTGACAGTAGCGTCAGCATCAGTGGAAGTGTTTGAATGTGAAATACTGTGCGAAAATCGCATTCTTCTTCCGTGCAATATATACACACACGTGCGCATTAAACGAAGGATTTGCACCAGGTCCGCATGTTTGTGTTTTGTGCAGTGTAAATCGTTACTTAGAGAGGCTCGGTCGCTGGCAATAATCACCCAAGTGTGTAGTGTCGCTCGTATTTTATTATTCGCTAGTGCAAAAGTGCTGTAGAGAGAGCCGTAAAGTGGGGATCTTCACCGTCATCCCCCTCCCCACCTTACGGTAACGTGCGTGCCTGTGCGCGAGAGTGAGAGAGAGTGGAGTATCGAATTCGTGTTAAACGCAAAGCAACAGTGAAGAAATATCGGCTAGTAAATGATTCCACAACGCAGCATGCTATGTTGAGGTGTTGAGGAAGCAATAGAGAGCAGTAGTATTGGGGGTACAACAACGGCAACCAGCAGGAGTGTGTGCGTAACGCTTGCTCTCCTGCCCACCACCGTCGTTTCTTGGAAACCTCGCTGCGCCACAAAAGAGAAAGTGTGCATGAAAATGGTGGCAATACAGTGTGTGTAGAGAAATTAAAGTGTGCATAGCAGGAAAAAAATAAGAATAAAAAGAATCGCACGGTTTCTCTGCCCGTGCTCTACGCTGCGCAGGTAGTGGTAGTAGTAGTAGTAGCAGCAGTGGCGGTGGAGTCGATCGTGCTCAGTGCAATTAAACGTACGTGTATGTGTGTATGTGTTTTTGTGTGTAATCAGTGTTCAAATGTTGTTGTTTACGGTTTACCTACTGCAACAACCCAGCCACCACCGTGCATGTATGCTGCAATTCGAAGTGCATCAGTAAAGGCAGTGCATTGTGGGGTAAAGAAGTGTAAGAAGCAAAAGAAAAAATAGATAAATTATCGTACGCAAAAATAAGCCAGAAGCAAGAAGATAAGAAATTATACGTGTAGCACAGCGCGCGCGCGTGTGTGTGTGTCAGTGTCTGCTTATTCGCGCGTTTGTGTGTTGTGTCACAACGAGTGTTTGTTTTTTTTTTGTGTGGTGGGTGCTTCACTCGATCGCGTGAGCCTCCGGAAAAACGCACCCTTCTTCATTCTTGCACTCGAAAACCAACCATCACTTCCGCGACCCACTACCACGTCTTTTCAATTACACCTGTTCGTGCGTAAGAAAATGGTCGTAACAACAATACAAGCATGACGCACCAGAATCACCAAACTAACGGCGCCAGTTTGGAAGATTGCCACACAAACTTATTCGCTCTGGTAAGTCCGATAGCAAGCAGTTCTATCGTCAGATCAAACCGTTTCCGATCGGCGTCACAATCAAGCTTAAATGGATAAATCCCTAATGCCGCTTCCATCATTGCACGCAGGCCCTGAGACGGCAAGAACACACGGCTTGGAACAATAAGACAAATCATTCAAAAAGGGTGAAGCAAACGCATCACTGTCAGATAAATGATAAAATCTCAAAATCCAACGATCAAACTCACGTTACAAAATTGTGCTCAAGACAAATTAATTCGCGAGTCCCAGTACAAATAATTGGTTTTCAAAGCTTGTTCAAATACATCATGCATGTACCTCTTTTTTACTATTCAATGACTGCCTTCCTCAAGGCTTCCAAAGTTTCTCGGATGTACATGTGAAATTCCAACTATAAAAAGCCGCTTTAAAATAGAGACTACTAGTTTTGAAACAATGCTACCGGGTTGTGTTTATGTCTATTGTTTTCACTTTTTTCGTCCTAGATTTGTATTCTAAACTGATAAAGGATTCGATAGTTTGGGTTTACAATAATGCAATTTGTATTTTGTTAAGATACTTCGTTGGATCTCCAAGTTTATAAAAAGGCTACCCCATTTGGGGAAGATGAATATTACGTGTTGGAAGTGCGATCAAAAACATCTACATACTATCCTTCTCAACGTATGAATTTGATTTATGATTTATCTAGCAATTTTCCAAAATGTTTGAATTGTGCTTGCAAACGCTGCGCGATGAAAATACGTCACTATAATGTAACGCAATTCGAATGAGCGCGTAACGCATCAGTAACGCACAACTGTCAGATTCGTGCCGGCACAAAGACGGCCTTGCCGTAGGCAGAGACGAAAACGGGCAGGATAAGTGGCCGATCTTTTGTTTAGAAAAGCTGATGATATGCTCATTCAGCTAGCTGGCGTTTTCACTACGACGCACCAGCATCGTCTTGTTTCCCTCTCTCTCTTTTTCTCTTCCAAATGCGGGGATTTTCCATTTCGCTGCAAAGTGTATGCGTGCGTGTGCGCGGGATGTATAAATAACAACTTCCCGTAAACCGTAACTGATGAAACTGAAACAAACAAACAAACAAACAGCCCTTTTCGAACCGTACCGGAGAACGTTCTCGTAGCGACTCGTGATGGTGGTGGTGGTGGTGGTGCTGTCGTTGTGTGTTGCTATTTTGTCAGGGGTTAAAGATACTCTTGCTCCACGGGGTGGGCGAAGGGTACCGGGTTCCCCGCAACAAATTAAGAAGAGACATTAGGCAGATCATTTGAATCATAATTGTACCCCGTTTTGTGTGTGTATAGGCAGCGGCCGCGGCTGTTTGCGGTGAAGTCTGAAACGTTGTTTATGTGTGCAACATTCTCGCGTTTCAATTGAATTCTTTCATCGGCTGTTGTGTATTGAATTCACACGATCCACGATTTTATTTTCTTATCGGCCCTATAGGCAGAACAGAGGAGCGACGGAGGCAGTTTGGTCGTCTATGATGGTTAGCATTTTAATTAATTGCGCTGCTGCTGATGGCTGCTGTGGTTGCTTGCAACTGCTTTGCTGAGTCGAAACAAAACGACAAAATCAACAGACTAATAATAAGTCAAACCAACATTCAGTTAACGGAAGTAAAGTTGTGAAGGTTCGAAAAGTCGGCGGCGGTGTGTTATCACCCGATTTCTCCGTCCGCAGAGGTTCCTGTGGCCGATTGCATGCCTTTTTCTACCGTCGATTGCTGATAAGGAATACAGACGGGGAGGGTGTATGAACTCAAAAAAAAAAAATCTGTCCGCGACATCGCCCGACCCTATCGGATCTGGGAAGGAAAAGCGAAAGCATTCGCAATCTACCGGCGTGCGGAGAACGTTTTTTTTTCTTCTCTTGCTCTTGTGTGTCAAATATACATTTGCGAGCCTTTTTATTTTGCTAATTCAATATAACCATAAGACTCATTTGTCCCCATGGCTGCATACATTGTTGCGATTATTGTTCGGTTATCGGTTGTGTTTGTGTTTGTTTGCATGGCTTTTTGGGAAAATCGCTTGTTTGACGTCGAAATGCGAACCAATTGGTCAACTGGTCGGTGACAGCTTGTTAGAGAAACTTTTTTTTCTTCTTATCACCACATCGAAGCCGCTAAACGACCCTGAGAAAAGTCCATCCCCCACCCCACACACGAAGAGTGTCTATAGTGTGAGCTTCTCCTTTTCGCGCTGTATCGCTGGTCAGGAAAGATAAGAAGCACGTATCGTGCTACGTCATTTTTATCTATGCTTATCGCGCTTGATAGGAAGCGATTGTGTGTGCGCTTCAGCTCTCTTCAGTATTCGCCTCATGCACGAACGAGGGTTGCCTTTTTAACTTTATGGATCTCGATTTGTGGCGCCAGGTGCGTCCCCTAGGGCAAATTTATTAATTTGAAGAAAAGAAAAAACAATGCAGGATACTTTACCTTCCATGTGATATTTCGGCATTTAAAGATGCAATAGAGAAGAGGCTTCGAATGTACTTTCTAATTTATTTGAAGTAATGCTAAATTGCAATTATCATGGTCTTTTTTATTTATTTAAATACCCAACTTATGCATATAACTATTTTAAGAGAAGAAATGATAGTTCAAATGTATAAAATACAAACATTTATGGGAAGGTTACTAATCTTTTAAAATGAAACAAAACAACACACCCACCCATTCTCCTCAGCTTTCAATCATTAACCATAATTGAGCGTTATGCTATCTAGAAGAACATCTTCTCACTAATGAAAAAAAAAACTCGTTTCTATAAACACTCATTACGGGCTACCTTTTAATTAAATAATAATAATTTCCCCCCAACCGATTCATCTACACGTGCAAAAACGTGCGTGTGAGTGCATATCGCTTAAATTGCCATCAAAAACCACGTTCCCCAACCACCCCCACGCAATTCCTCCCGTGCGATGGCGGCGATGGCGGCGATGGTCGTGTTTTATGGCGGTTTTATTATTAAGTATGTGATAATTGCACGCCACCGCATCACCACCGCCACTTTTTCATGCATTCGTGTCCTGCAATTGCACTGCTCTGTCTCTCTCTCTGCGCGCGTTCGGCTCTTGATCGTAAAAAGCTCGCCCGAGGCTCGTAAAACGATCGTTTCAGAGTCTGCTGCATATAGGTGCAATGCAAATACATTTTCCGGAGTGATGAGTTTGCGAGGGAGAAAGGATCGTGCGGATCGGTCGGATATGATCGTATGGGTGATTCGGTGCAGTTCTTGCAGTACAGCAACGTTTGCGATCCATGGTCGTTACTGATTTGTTTAAAGACAGTAAAACGTGTCATAAAATTATTCATTTCTTCTTTACATTCGGTCCAGTATTTGTTTTGAAGTCTTTCTATGCAGATAGCATCTCTGGCTTATGTAACTGGTGGTGTAAAAGCCAGATTCACTTTCGCTTATTTTCTCTTTATTGAGCGCAGAGTATTTTTTTTTGTTCTTTTTTTATTAGTTCAATGTGACAAACGTGTGCGGGTTTGGATGTTTCTTTTCGAGATGTTTCGAGTTGGATGTTCAGATTTGAAATAAAATCATCAAAAAGCGAGCGAAAAAGAGCTGCGAACGTGATCTTGAGATGTTTTTTGGACTATCGCTGCATACAGATGAGTCGTTTCTGAGTTATTCGCTAGTAGCGCCCGGTCTTACTGTGTCAACCCGGGCCCGGGTCATGATCGTTTGACTAATCAGCATGGAAATAATTGCCGTGAGTCACCACCGATTATGCCGCATACATTTAGCCGGCTGGTTGGAGGTCTATATTATACTAACTTTAAAAAAAATAGAATCTCAAATAAATGTTCATTTTTAACACATTTACTTTTAAGCAACGTTTCAATGCTGCGGGGAGGGCAAGCGCGCAATTTACGGAAAGTCATCGTATGACCTTCTCTCGCATATTAGGCAAACTATTAATATTTTGACGGTGTAATCTTCGTCCCCGGCGTCCGTGTCCGACTTCGGCAAATCCCTTTACCTCCCCCTCAGCGGGTGCCTCCAGCTGGCTGGCTAGTGGTAATCATGCGCGCAAAGTCGTATCTCTCGCGCTCGTCCTTCCCATGGGGAGAGCGGTGCCCGTTTCGCGGTCACGTTCCGTTTTTCTCTCTTTTTCTCGTTCTCTTTTCCCGCGATGATTGCCCTCAATACGCTTCCTCCTTCCACCGCCGGTTTCAGTCAGCTGGCTGTTTCATTCACACCGTGCGATATGAAACTATTAGCCGCACACAAAGTGGAGTTTTTTCTTTTGCATTTGTTTTATGCTCGACGCAGTGAGCGATTTTGGTTATGTTCCGTTGATTGCTTTAAATTTGTTTGGATATGTCGATCAACAGAGTATCATTTTGTTACACCCGAATGAAGTCGTCTTTCAGTTAATTATTTTTAAAAAATCACTGCTATTTGTGCGATTTTTAGCAACGTAACGTCAACTGCTGCCTGTTCCAGGCATGTTTTGATTTCCATAGAGGTGGCTAGCATATCTCCCGAGCGATAAAAGCTGTTTACACTGTTATCACTGATAAGGGAATAGGAAAAGTCGCTTGAAAGCTCTTATTTTAATGAGCCATTCGTGTGGATGAGTTTTTACTCGGCTTTCTTCAAATCATACTCGAAAATATATAAATAATATTAAAAAAACAAAAACAATAAAAATCTGTCAACAACCGATCGACGGCTTCAAACGAACGGCACAGATTTTTTTCCGCCGGTTCCCCGGTGACGTTTTAACACATTTAATCGTGTTTTTAGTGTCGCGAGACATAAAACTCGAATCTCATGAAGCGAATCGTGGCACCGGCTGGTCGAGTGACGGTAAATGCATTTTAAAGCAACGAGAAAACGGTGCGTGACGAATGAATCGGTCACAATAAAATAAAAACCGTGCTAAGGTTTCCCCTTTCCCGCTCCCTCGATGGTGCACCTTTCCCGACGGTGTTTGTATGCTTGTTTATGTATGCTCGTTGTTGGATTCGATGATCCCATCATAAAACAATGGTTAAGTGTCATGCCTCTGTTTACTGTGTTATAAATTTGAATTTGAGTTAGATTATTTTTAAAAAATCATGCTGCAAAGTCATGCTTAATGACAGATTTATTTATTTATTCTTTTTTTTTGTTATGCCATTTGAAAAATATAAAAATATTTGATGAAAATCCACCAAAGCAACCCTTGAAGCTATTGAAGGGAAGTTTACCATTGTCCATTATTCAACCGCGCCACTTGAGGAGGATCATCACCGATCACCCACCGTGCAGAGCCCTGTACCTCTCGGTTGGGGGTGTTGTGTGGTGCCCGTGTGCTGCGATTGTTTCTTCACCCTTCGGCCGCAGCGAAACGAGCGGAGCGAACCGCCCAGGCAGGCTGAAGGAGAGATAAATAGCGCCCCCGCTCGGAACCGAACGTAATCGAACGTGTGTAAAACTCGTGAAACGTGACCGTTGTTTTGTGTGCTGGCCTGGCGCTGGCACTGGTGCTTGTGCCAGCCAAAGCATGATCACGTCGCCGGGGATGGGAAGACGAAGCAGCAACAGTAACAGCAACAACAAAAAATGAAGTAAAAAATCGTTTAAAGACAATCCTCTTCGCTTCGGGCCATGTGCGCTGTGCGATGCGATAAGATGGAGGAGAGAGAAAAGTTATTTCGGTGTGTATGTGCCTGTGCTGTGTGTCTCCGTACAGCTCTAAGTGCACGTCTTCCCCACCAAATATGCTAATGCCGTTCTACTTGCTTGATATGTTTTGTTTTTGTCTTTTGGGTAATAGAAGGAGAATATTCGTACGCATGCATTGCATTGTGAACCGAAGAGGAAGGAAAGGTGCAATGCTGGTGAGTGTATGCGAGGGTTTTTTTTTGTTTGTGCCTCGCACTGCATCGGGGAACTAATTTACATGTATATATTGCCCCCCTCGTCTCACACCTCGCACACGGTGAGCTCTATAAGCAACTGAACCGAAGGAGTCATCTCACCAATTAGCTTCCGTGGAGTAGCAATTAAATGTGTGTACGCTTCGCTCGCAAGCTCGACCATTATCAATGTGCATGTGCAAGTTTGCTGTTGAGGGCTTGGTGTAAGCTTCTTTTATTTGTCACCTTTTTTGATTATTTTTATTAAAACACAATACAAATTAACTTGAATCCATGTGTCTTAGATTCTTAATGTATAATATCTGTATTATCTCCATTTTATTGTTCATTATGAAATTTATGTTTCTCTCGATTTGGTTTTATTTACCAAAAGATAATAAATACTTGTTTTATTTATAATCGATTTTTCAATGTAGAGGGTTTCAATTCTTGTTTGAATATTTCTGGACTATGAGTGGAAAGAGGATGTTTATTTTAAATTAGCTATATCAATTTGTTTGGCTGTTGTTCAATTTTCAAGTCATCAAATAGGTCGGCGAGCAGCTTCTTTTACTGATTGTGGTCAAATATGGATGGTGTTTGATGCGTCTAAAAATGCAAGATTTTAAATTCTTCTAAGACATTTAGCAGTTAATGACGTGTGCAAAAAATACTATGAAAAGCTTTCTTGTCGTCCTTGTGAAAGTTTTTTTTTAAATTCTTTGTTCACCGCAGACACACAGAACGCTTCTTCTATTTTCTGTGTCACCCTTATCTTCGCGACGTTTGGTTCGTAGCTCAATATATATATGCGATTGAAAAATCGCGTGCCGTGCATTCTTCAAACACGGCAGGGGTACCCTTATCTCTTCCGTCGGTATGACAGCAAAAGATAGCGAAAGAAAGGGTGCATTGCTTCAATAGAGCACAAGAATTGATGGGAAATCGTTTTGATACAGTGTAACACCCAGGAGCCGAGGAGGAGGACTTAGTGTGTGTTAGAAATACGAGTTTCCCAAAGAGCATTATGTGGCATGCGATTTTCCGTTTTGTCGTTAATGCCTTCCGTCAATTTACCGATCACCACCACGCTCGATCAGCTGTGTGAGTT
>JXXA01002919.1:0-18867 GCA_000956255.1 Anopheles punctulatus | reverse complement strand
TCTCTTCATCTCCTTTTCTGTACCGATATACTGGACCATCAAAGTTTAGTTTTTCTTCTGCTTTCCATCAAACACTGCAAGCAAACGTCAATTTCGGTTTGCCGGCAACCGAATGACGGCGAAGCTAACGAAGATCATAAAAAAACCAATCAAAAGTATGGTGCGCCTTCGGCAGCAGAGCAAACCAGCCTCCAAACCTGCATCAACCCCGCTACGGTCGTATGTGTTGAACTGAGCCACGAAAGTGGAGAAAAGTTTCGCGTCGGTGCTTAGCACCACTTCAAAGACCGCTCATTCGCCGAAAGGAAAATGGTCAGTGAGTGAAACGAGTGAGACATCACTCATATGAGTGGTTTATTTCAGATTGATTTTATTAGCTGTAGCTAATGTGAGCCCGTGTAAAACACGAAGTGGTGCTCAAGAATAGGTTAATGTTTTAAGGGTGACTTTTTCTAAGAAACTATTACTGATGTCTGAACATTTTGAGTGTGAAGGAAGAAATAAGAAAATATGGTTTCAAAGAGACAGTAAATTGATACTCACATTTCTGCCTTCTTCCATCGTCGTTAAAGAACACTTTATTTTGAAAATACGTTACTCGTGTAAAATATAAAAGTGCTTAGAATCTAATACAAACAATTATTTCTTAGATTCTTATAACCGGCTTTTAACATAGCTTTGTAATAGGATTTGAAATCTGTTTCAACAGAATTAAATCGCAACCGACACTAGCACAAAACAAGCACTTCAATCGAAATGTAATAAAATAAATTAAATACAAGATAATGTAGATTTTTCCGAGCCGTTTTAAATTTTCTACATATTTATATCCCGTTTTCCATATGACAAAAATAATAAGAAATAAATAGAATGCAATCGTGAGGGTCTCGAAGTATATGTGTTCAATATTGTCCAATCTTAAACATCAAACAAAACGAACAATCAAACTGCGATACTTCATAAATTTAAAAAATCCTAAATAAAATCAACCTTTAGTCAAGTGTTCTCGGCTACAGCTCTAACGAAGTTACATCTTACCACGGTTGCATATTTTCATTTCCTTATCCCCGCCCATGCACCAGTCTACCAAACGATTTCACTTGATATTACAAATGGATTTTAAAATAATTGAAAATTCACTAAGCCGCTTCCGATTTACAACCCGAGCGCAGCACAAAGAAAATTGAACGCTCCTTAAAAGCTCCTTTGCATAGCTTTCTCATGACGAATCGTATCAATGTACCCAAGGGCAAAGCTCATATTTCGCCAAAAAAAATCAATCAATAGCGAAAATGCAACGGCACCACGAGCAGCCGTGTTCCTAGAAGTGGATAATAGAAATTTCACCCGAACAAGGAACAAAATCTGCCCGTGTTCGTGTCCCAACCCCGTCCTCCGTCCGAGCGTGTAATGGGATTGGTTCGCAATCAAGCGCTCACGCGATGCGGCAAGAAAGCATCAAATCCAGGATCCAGCACAAGAAACGTCTCCCTCTATCGCTCGGTGAACTATGAAAAATGAGAAAACATCGAATTCTACTTACCGACTGACCCCGAGACGCCTCGCCACTGACATCGGCCTGGCGAGTCGCGCCTGTCCCGGGCAGTTCGGTATCCTGCCTGGCACGCTCACCGAACCGTGCGCGGAATGCGCTGGACATTCGGTTGGTTGCGGATCGGATTATCGTAATGGCAGAAAGTAATGAAAGGGAATCGGCAAAGCAGGGAATTAGGACCATGCTTTCGGCGGCAAAACGTTCGGCGTGTTCGGCGGATGGGATTAATAGAGGGCTTACCTGGCCGGAACCATCGAAACTAGCCGACGTTACACGGTCCGACATGTGAAGGTTCATGCGACTCCTGACAACGAAAAGAGATTCATCTTCTATACCGTGAACCGAGCAGAAAGAGGGAAGGGATGAGGGGAAAATGAATGATCCACTTCTTTGCTCGATCGGTTGAAAATGATGGTCGATTTAGGATTTTTCCCCCTTAACTGTAAGCTCGTTACTGTTCACTACCTTCCTTCAGTGTAGACGAAACATGAAATACACACTACCACGTGTTTCGCACGATGGAAATGGAAAAGTCTTGTAGTCGATGAATCTTCACCACAAAAAAAATATATATAAAAAACGTACTTTTAGATGCTTTTACCGCGCACCAAGACCCTTTGAATTGCTTAGCCTCATTAGCGATTTTTCCCACCGGCAGGATTTGCTCCCAGGGGCGCGCACCCCTTCGCACACCTTCATCAATGTCGGCGCCCTCGGCTTGTTTTGACCCGCATTACCTCGCATGTATTTTTTACGCACCTTACCATCCGAGCACCAAACGCTTTCACACCTTCGAAAATTTACCCATCATTCCCTTCTACACCCACCACCAGCACCAGCTTCCGGTTAAGGGTTCTTAAATGCTTCGTAAACGATGCCCCGGGTGACCGGCTAATGAATATTTCTTTCTCATGCCCGATGGCCAAATAATCTAAAACAAACCTCCAAACGGCCGCGATCGGTGGCTAATAAATGGGCGAAATTTTGCACCTCCCCCACAAAACCAAATTAGGGTACTCTTGCGCGCCGTTGCACGTGAACCGTAATGAGATTGAGGTGGGTGCTAACGGTTTTTAATCTTTTGAGAATTTCCCGCGCCAAACGATCCGCCGGAAAGATGGTTGAAGTGCGCGTGAAAAAAAACCTTTCCGGACAGACAGCGCTCAATCGGATGGGATTTTCTTTACGCTTGATTAGAGGCCTTTTTCTGGTTGCTTTGGGTTGGTGAGCCTGGCAGCAGGTGCGCCCAGTTTCTTAAGTGGGTGATGGCGAACCGTGATTGCCAGTTGAGAGCATTAAGTACGGTTTGAGAGGCGTAAAATAGGTGCTTGGTGCATGCATGCTGCCCGGAACGAGTTAATACGGGCTTTCGCAAGTGATTTTTAATAGGTTTTGCAAATTTAAAGGCATTTTTCCCACGTAATATTATGAGATAGCATCAGATCATGCTTTTGTTTTCAATTATTTATAATCTGCACTATCATTTTTATTCTCAACAAATGCTACACTTATATTACGAATTCTACGAATAATCATTAACTCTGCTGTGGAATTATAATAGGTGCAGTGAAATTAATATTTGTGGTAGTCCATCGTTTTATATTTATAGTGCTTTTATAGCAAATATTGTTTCAATCGTCAAATTGGTTTAGAAACTAAAAATAATAACTGCTCTTTGTTATGTTGTAATATAATTTTGAAGTTCACATAAAATCGAATGATCCCAAAAACCACGAGTTAGAATTCCTTGCATCGTTATAAACCCACAAAACACCCCTGCCAAACACAGCGTCATATGACTTTCTTAATAGTTGATTACGCTGGTGGATTAACTTTATAATAACAAGTACTAATTTTATTTCCCTCTCCCATGCCCAATCCCAAGAGATCATACTCACACCGGGGAAGCGCACCAAATTGGGCGCCTCTCGTGCACACTATGCAAACCTTACACTGTCAAGAACCGTAATAAAACTGTCCATTTTAAATCCCTCTATTAAAACTGACACCCTCTGACACGTAGCAATGTTACGCTGGCAGTATCCAGCATCCAGTACACCGGCACACAATGCTGCTACTACAGCTTCGCTCCGTCCCCATTGGTCCTGCCAGGGCTATTCAACATAAACATCACGCTTTAAGCATTGTATCAGCTTGCCCGCAGCCGGCTGCCACTTGCCGCACACCACTCACTATAATCTAAAGCACATTTTTTGTCCATGTTTATGTGCATGACCGGTCGGGCCGAGCGTTTCGGGAGCTACACGCGGTGTTTCTGTAATCCCCAAAGGGTCCTTCGGGCATGAGCTTTCGCCCGAGTGCCGGGCGGATCCTTCGGCGAAGGAGATTTAATGGCCAATGAGCTGTACGACTGTAGCCGTAGTCGTGGGAGCAGATCTCCCCACCGGCGGATGCACCGATTTTCTGCCACTCTGATTTTTTTATCGAAATTTTAAGAACTTGTCCCACCGGTTTTGACCCGGTGCCACTGGTGCTGCAGGGTGGCTACGAAATACGTTTTTACATCATTCGTTGCTTCTGCTTTCGCTTTCGGCAGGACGGGCAGAAATCTTTCGCATCATTTGCAGTGAAAAAAAAAATACCCACATAGCTTAACGCGATAATATCGCACAACAATGTGCTAGCGAGGATGAAACAAAATCTGCAGCAAACTAAAACATAACACAACAAAGGATATGCTTAATTACGCCTTTTTCATGTCATACACACATACACATATCCGGCTCATCACGGTTAACCATACAAAAGCAGAAATTAATTTTGGTCCAAGGTTTGTGCAGCGGTTTTTAATTACGCACGCTTTCCAACTGGCTGCATTCTTTTCGGACATAATTACTAGCAGGCAGGGATTGCATTTGTAAGGCTTACAATTGTACGTCTGATTTTATAGCAGTGATGCATTCCGGCTAAATCTACTTTCCAGCTCCAATCACTGGGATTAGGTTTAAATAAAAAGTAGTATGAAGTGGAAGTAAATATCCTTCATGGAATCATTACTGTTTAACACAACTATACACACGACCTAAATAGGTCTTATTATAAGGAAAAATTATCACTCTACTATATCACGCTATTCACGTCATTTATCCGAATTGACTACCGTTCTGATTTTGCATTAAAATTATTATGATCGATTTGCTCGTCCTTGCTCACCTGACAAAACCACTCAGTTAGCACACCGATCCCGTCCAACCGTAAAAACTATTTCACAATACCTACTGTTCCCGGCAGCAAAAAAATTTGCTTGTCATATCATGCCCGGAAACGATCATATTAAATTGCCACCGACTGTCACCGGTTCTCGGTAGGCGTAGGCAATCGAGCAAATCCAAATCATTTATCGAGCACAACACGCATCCCATTTATCATCGACCTGGGGGACCTGTTTAGGAAAGGACAATCGAATCGACCAACCGATCAAGGTTGGCGACGGTTTGGACCCGCACAAGCAACGCAAACGGAGCAACATAGGCCATCGTTCAAGCCATCTGTTGATCTTTTTTTGTTAAGACTCATTCATACATGTCATTCGAAATCGGGAGCTGGAGTACAACCTGCCGGCGAAGAAGAACATCAACCTGCGTCATTTTCGTAAATTTCTTTGTAAGTGCTATTAATTAATGTTGTTTGGGATATGGATATGACGCACCAATAATGTTGCCATTCGATGACGCAAGTAGAACATCCACAGCACAGTTTCTGTCAAATCTGATGAGGTTGCCATTTTTTTCGTTGCTGTTCAAACTTTTGTTATAAATTGAGAGATTGAAAGAACATATTGACGTTAAAAAATACTATTAATTTCAAAAGATATCTACTCAGGTATTACTCAGTATTCAGGGGTCATGTAAAAGTGTGGGTGGTTGGCAATATTTCCAACTATTAGTCAAAAATGTAATAATATCTTTCGTATACATATAACTTTGAAAATCTATTGTGTGCCCAATATATCTGCGGGTTCCAATGAACACCTTTCCCAACGGTAACCAGCTGCGAAAGTGATTAGTGATCAGATAGATCCCCAAACCATCTGGACCGGATTTTGTGTGTGAATATTGCGAACACCAAATCGTAGAAATAAATTCCGAAATCATCCGGACCGAAGGAAACACCTTAGGACTTCAGTCGGCCTTGCACACAAAAGAGACGTACCAAACCCGAAAGACGCCCCATCTGATTTAGTCGTAAAATTTATAATATCATGCCGGTAACGTTGCGTACGGAAATTGTTATTTTCACAACTTCACAGACTGGCTGTGCCGCACGTACGTCCCGTGTGTTCGGCCCTCCACTCGGATTCACGCCATTAATCATTGGCCAAGAAAATCCCGCCCGGGAACGATGGAATGGTGTACGTGTTGGTGTATTTTTTTCTTCTTTGCTGCTACCTCCGGCACGCGTTTCGCTTCAAACAAGACATGTTTACATAAAACAATGTCTTAAGCAATTATTCTCTCCACACATTCTCAAGGCCGATGTGGGGGATTTTTTCTGCTTCATTCCTGTTTTCTACTCCACTGAAAAGCTTTCCACCACCGTCATGATGGAAATCACGACTTTCCAATCCCTGAGGAGCTCCCGCGAAGGTCAACCTGCGGGACGGAGGCCCATTAATCATAAGCTTTCGAGTTTCCCCTGCACCGGGAACAGATAATTCCCCGGCCCATCCCAGCCACTTAGCATATTACAAAAGTGCGCGGTTAAAGGGAACCCGGCGCCCGGTAAGTGATACTTTTGCCGAGCGGATAATATATGCTCCGACCATTCTTCACCAACCGGCTGGGTTACACAAGCGATGCAGATGAAGCGTTGAAAGATCGCTCGGATTTGGGGCATATGAGTGATTTTTTTTTGTTTCAGCATGCCTTCAAGGTCTTCTGGTTTTAAAAATCGGGCCGTGCCCGGTACTTCCAAACATTGGCTACTTGATGTGCTCGGATGGGTGCTTATGGTTGCCATTTTTCTTCGGCACTTCTTGTCCCATTCACGGCGCCACTTGAGAAAACACCTTCAACATCTCGTTAAAAGTTGTAAGTGGATCGTTTAGCAAGCTTTGCGTGCGACGTTTTTCTACGGCTTTTGAGCATATTTCAAGCAAAACCAGATCGTCTCATTTGATGAGTCCTTTCATTCGAGGTTCTTTTTTTGTCTCTAAATATCGAACCGATTGGTTTGCTTTTTCGCACATCGCAGGCTTTGCTGATTATTTTGCCGTTTTTGTTTTGTTCGTAAAGCCTGGCAAACATCACTGGGAACAACATTTCCCGGAAGAAAAACCACGATACACCACCGCGCACAGTAACAACGCTGCTAAAAATCCCAGTTCGTTCCCGGTTTCAAATGGTTCCGAGAAGATAACGGGAGCCACCGCCACAAAAGTGCCGGAGGAGCATGATTTATGAACTGCAGCATAAACATTTCCTTTCGTACAAAGCATTCCGCTTTTCCCATCCCCTGGTTCCCGATAGCAGCGCACAACAATGTAACGAGCATTCGGCATTCGGGAGAATGAAGATTCATTACCTGCCATGTACTCGTCGGCGTCATCGTTTGAGGCCTTCGGGCCCTCACTTGCACTTACTTGCATCATTCGCAACCAACCGACTCACACATACATATCATTCATATCATTCAAAAACGAAACCCCACCAACCAGTGGCTGTCACTGTCAAGGCCGAAGGGGCAACGCCAGACCCCAAGGGAAGCATGCGCCCACAAACACACACTCGAAACGATGGTACATTGTTCCGCCGTCACCATTATTAATAGTAATCCTTGACATTTACTGCCCCGGTGTTACGGTTTAGATTAACAGGCGAGTGGGGCCGCTTTTGCGCATCCCCCGGAGCAGAACAAGCTTTCGGGGAGGTTTCTATTTCCTTTGGTTACGATGCAACCGCAATTCCCGGCGCTGTTCTCCATTGTTCTATTTTTGTTGTGTGTTGCAGAAGCCGGAATATTTTTTTTTTATTATTCATTTCGGTTTTGCAATTTTTGTTTGCAGTTTAAAATCGTTTCAAAAATACATTTCCAGCACAAATCTTTCGCCAAATCCCACTACGCGATCCACTATCCGATCCGTCATCAAATCAAAGCACTCTCCCCGCCCTCGGAAAATATCGCCATCCATCACACGCAAACCCGACGGACCCGACGTACTCGGGTGCATGTAGTGTGACTTCTTCCCGGCTGCCCGTCTAGCCCATCCATAAAACACCGAATCGCAGGCAAATCCGTCACTTTCTAGCTTTCCACACCGAATGACAAATGGAGTGCGCTCGGTGCTGCCTTGCATTCTTTCGTCGTCCAGCTGCCTTCCTTCCACCGGGTGTAGGAATTGAATTGACGACCGTGTGTGCACCCGTTTCGCTATGCCAGCTACTCACGAGCTACTGCATATGGTACATCTACGCCGGCGAAGCGATAATAAAGACGTCATAATGTTTTTCCAACATGCGACCCCGGCCCCCGCGGCCGCGCCCGGGGAATAGTGAAAGGGGTTTTTCGGGGTGTTGTCATCCATTCGGTTCCATTTATTTTCATGTTGAAACGAAAGCGTGATGCAACGATCGTGGCGGCGACCGGCGATAGAGCGATAAAAGTGGGTGGGTAGAGGGTGCTTAAGCGTCACCGGTTACTGGTTAAGAAGTTGTTAAAGTGGAAGTTATGTGACCGAGCAGTTGGTTGAGGAGAAGTGATGATATGAGCTTATTCTTTCTATCGCCACGAAAACATGCGAGATTTTTATATTTTGTTTGACAGAAATCCAGCAAAATAATATGGATGGAGGTCAAATAATATTTAAATAAAATGATAAAACATTCAATACAGTTCAATAATGAAACGTTCCAAATTTCTTTACCAAACAGTTTGAGCATAATACAAGGCTGAGAAAGAAAATTAATTCAATTCATTTGGTGTCGTATTGTTCGTTCTCATGAAATTCTAATAAAACCCCTACTTCCGATGCATTACATAATTTCAGTACTATTTATTATTAAATCATAATTTTTAAATATGATTTTATTAAAATATTTTTATTTGACCGAGACTTTTGCTTTCTCAAGAGAGCTTGGCTTTGGCGTGTTAAATATGTGAGCAAAACGAAAACATTCCGCTAAACTCATTCGAACAATCTTAATACATAGAACACAATCAGTCACTCCTGAATAACATTATTCTAAAATTTTGTTTGAGTTTTAATGAAAGATATGATTTTTCACAACTATTTAATCTGGGAAAAAAGCTCTCAACTAGACTTCAATGAAAATAGACAAGTTTGAGCTAGATTTTTTATTCGTGTATTGTTAAATGAATGTATTTATTGACTTTACCAAAATCACCGATTTTTTAAAATTTATTCAATTCTTCATTGAGATTTCAATTTATTGAATAGCTACCTTCTACATCCGGTTTATTTATGAAAAGGCATCAAAATGAGATTTTTATATCATCCTCCGATGGTAATAGACTCCGCCAGACAGAGAGTCCTTTAAAAGAAAATAAAAAAACACCTCCTCCATGCGATCCTTCAATCGCACACCAACGCAAGCAACAGGCTCTAGAATGCTCGCTCCAAAACCAAGACATACCCCACAATAAATCGTGAATTGTCAACGAGGGTGTGAGGCCGAGCAAACTTTAATATCGGGATCGAGATCATCCCAACGAACCAACCGGCGAAGGAAGTACCGAACCAGCAAAGGAAACCGCACTAAACAGCCAATAACAACACACACACACACCCCAGAGAGCGAGGGATAAAGCCAACGCGAGGAAGGAAAACAAACCAACAGTGCCACCATCACCACCACCACCACTCCGAGATAAAGTTCCGGCAGGCGCGTCGTGCTGCAACGCTGGATCATGTGTTTATTTATGTTACGCTGCGGGAACATTATAAGCCCGGGGCAAATGCATTTATTTATGAAATATTGTACCAGGGGCAATGGGGGAAAAAAAAAGTTAAGCCAACGCTCGTGTGCCTTCCCCGGTGGCGCGAGCCCAATTCACACTGGGTGTTATGATGTCTGCCGGTACGTTTTGTATTTTTTTCGGTACATTTTTGTGCTTCTATTACGCTGCACACGCCGTGGTGCAACATCGTGCGTCACCCGCCACGGTTTCCGGTCCAGGCCGTATTCGCATTAAAAAGGTATTTGTTAAAAATGAACCCCACGCGGTGCGATAGACAGGGCGAGGGGGAAAAGGTAGAGAGAGAGAGAGAGGAGAGTGAGTGAAAGAGTTGCTAAAAGCCCTCTCCTGTTTCGGTGCAACGGTGGTAAAAGATATATTACAAAATACGAAAACACCATAAATTACGCCACACTCAGCAGCACACTCGCTTTCGGTTGGACGGTTTGGTTTTGTTCGCCTCTAGTGGCTGCGGTGCGGGTTTTCCTGCGTTTGCAGGCCTTGGCTGGCGGACATGCGACACCATGCATACTCCTTCGAGACGTCCCCAAACTGCCTCGAGGCGCCCTGCGAAAGAGTTTGGCAGAGCTTCCCCCTCCCACCGGACAGGAATGCACGCGTACCCGGTGGTCCCTTTCCCGGGCCGGGGTGTTGGTTTTACGAATTTCCAATGTGTACATTTTAAGCGTGCGCGCATGGATAGAAATGTGCTGCTGCACCACACAAGGCTTATGCCAAACCACCTTCACCATCAACCCACGCTGGACGTAAATTGTAGCTCATTGCGATGCATTGGCCAAAGTGACGATGAAGCCATTTTCCTGTGGAATGTGGCGCGTTGTGAGTAAGTGTGTGTGGCGTACTCGTAGTAGAAATTTATTCCGCATAAAACGCTCAACGTTCCTGGCTGGCCGCCGGCAAACTGTTTACCAGTATTTAAATGAACAGTCTGCGGAGTGTGCGGGATACGGATGCCGACTTACCACCATTCGGAATGCGACTTCGAATGCCTCGTGGGGGATGTATTTTGTGCCTTTATTTCCCACTTGCCTGCAATGCACGCCAACAAAAGGAACTAAATTTTCTGGACAGTGTTGAAAGTGTGAACGCAATTGCCGTCAACGTGATGTGCTACTTATTCCACCAACGCAGGGAAGTGTGCAATCGATCTAGCTACAATAAGTAAGTGAGTTTCATGGCGCGCATATTGTGAGTTTTTATTAAATTTGTAACCCTTATGACAGCTAGAAAGTAATACAGTTGATTTTTATAACTCTCAGTGGAAACCAAATCTTTTAAAAAGTTTTCATGCATATCTACACATAAAATATCTATCAAATCAAACCGAAAAATGTTCCCCTACTATTAATTATTTTAACTAAATTAATTAAAAAGTAAAAAGAAAACAGATACCTTACTATGCAGTTTTGTTTTTGGACCGAAAAAATTGTAAAAATATACTCATATAAATGCCAAATAAAAGTCAAGTTGAATGTGATTGGTCAACCATTAACATGAATATGAATAAGTGGATAAAACTGATGGAATACAATCTAAATACCATGAATAAGTGAAATTTTACATTATCATTACAATGCTTTTTGAAAACATAAAGCATATTAAGAAGTGCCTTTAGGACCAACATGGAATAGTGATATTCTGATTATACCTTTTTTGTCTTAAATTCTTACCAACCCGACACCTGCATGCTCATACCGCTTTCATTTTTATTTTCAAGAACTCGGCAATATCTAAGAATGTTTCGGCATAGAAATTTTAAAAACCTTTTGAGTTTATACTTTGCATGCTTTTAAGCCACAATCTCCCCGATGGCAATTAAACATTCTTTTCTTGTGTAACACGAAGGTTGAGACCAAACAAACCATAAAATCTCTTCTTGCACTTCCATGTTCATTTGCGTAGTGTACCGACGCTGGTCGGAGAATTTCGCATTAACCTAACCCGGATGTTGGTACGACCACACTGCACACTATAATAACAATGCCTCACAGCTTGTAAAGTAATCCATGTGCATTTTGATTATTTCAGTCGTCCTTTCTGCTGCGGCCACCTCACACAATCCTGTCATGTAAAAAAGCCTCCAAGCAAACACCACTGCAATGACCAGCGGGAACATGCCTTCCACTACTTTCCTTTTTGCTCGTATGTAGCCTGAACTGTGACACGGAGCTAATCTATTCTGTGCAACTCTTTCTTTCTGCGTTCGAAAATTTAACCTACTACAACAGCATTGCGTCGGATGGAAAAAGCGTTTGTAAAAACGAGCCAGGATGAACGGTGAGCTCTGTCACACTTGCAGGCTAGAGCTATCACTGTAGGCTCAGCAATGTTTGTAGCAGGCACAAGAACAGGGTTTCTGTTTTGCAAAACCATAACCCATGTCAACAAGCGAATATGTTTATCCTGTCCGTTGCTTCGTGGAAAGAGCAACTTTAAACTAGCGGTGAAATTTAAGCCTTTCGAGGAAATAGATTAAATTTTCCTTTTATTTTCGTACTCTTTTCACCAGAAAACTCCTGATGAACAGTGAATCAAATAGTGTAAAAAATACTTATTTACAAAAACACCTAACAAAGTTTTTTTTTCACATGCCTGGATTATTCAAAACATACAATACAAAAAAAAAATATCACAAGGTACTCACGCCACTTTCTTGTCAGCGAAAACTTCCTACGCACTGACCATTAAATGACAGTCAACCACAGGGCACATAAATCCTTTACATAAATAAATAAATCGAATTCGAAGGAGAAACCATTAACGTGGCATGATCTGTTCGAACGAAAATCTTCACCGAAACTGGTGCTCACAGGCTTTCCACGAAAACCGGATCACCAAACGCAACCGAAAAGCGTTTTGGATCAGCCGTTTCATGGAAAATGATTGTTGAGAAATGTGCAGCGATACTGTTACCTATCAAAACACTCAATCGGCGCTGTGGAAAATAGGATCTATTCTCATCTCGTTCCTCATTTAAACATTTTTTTTGTACCTCACATTTTTCTTCGGTTTAACAGAGGAATATTTTCACAGGCACGAAGGGATTTCCGGCGGGAGAATGGAAGAAACCGTCTCCTTTTTAGAGACCCAACCGTCTACCGTTGATGGCGAATTCTATCTGCATAATCTTGGCTTATGCATAATGATAACCATTCGCTCCGATTCGCTCCCGAAGCGAGCCACATTAAAATCCCGTAAAAAAAATTCGATACAAAAATCCGGAGAAAAAAGAGGAAAACAGTCCCGGAGGAGAAGGGGAGAAAGCTCCGAAAGCATTCGATGGTTTTATTAGGGTTTCGAAAATGCAGTGAAATTATTCCTGCCCACAACCGATGATAGTCCACCACTTGAACCAGCTGCAAACAGCAGCAGACCAAAAACGAAAAAAAAAACGAACTGCAAAGCGACATTAACCAGCTCGTGAACTGTCTCGCTGGGGACGGAAGACTCCTCCTGCTCACCCGAGAATCATGCTTCATTCAAAGATAAGCAATCAATTATTCATGCCATTTTCCATCTGATTTATGCAATATGTTTAAAAGTGAAAGAAGAAAGGCGCAACAACGCTGCGAAAACGAAAGAATCCTCTCTATCGCTCTCTTTTTTTCTTGTTTCCATGACAATCGTATCAGTTGCGGTTGCGTTTTTACGCATCCATTTTTGACCTATTTTCATAAGCAAACACATGTGCCGCATTCGATCGCGCACGGCGTGCTGTGTTTTGCTGCTGTCAGGCAAAATTATGTGAATGTATAAGCAGCGCAGTGAATCATTCGCGAAAGCGAAATTGCAATTTACTTCATCACACGGTTCGCTTCCCTCGGGTATGATTTGTTGGTCTGCTAAATAATCATGAAATGGGATATACATTTTCATCAAAATCATTTCGTCTCAAAATTTACATGCGTGTGCATTTTTTGCGCGGTTTGCAGTTCGTTCTAATGTCAGCAGTAAACAATGGCTTATAGTTCAGAGAAACTCATATCGAGGATGATAAGATAACTAAAAATGATTGTTTGTTAACTCAATTGATTTAAAAAAAATCTTAATTGATTACAAAACCAGCACCATACCAACAGTCTTTTTTATTTTGAATTTGTTTCACATCTAACAAGCATTGAGTCTGACACTTGTTTCTAAGAGAATCTGCTGGAACATAAGAATCTGAACTTAACTCTACTCCAATGATGGCACATATTTACAAATCGGTTTTTCACCTACAAGCTTAATGTCGATGATCTCCCAATTTTTCGCTCTCCATTAGCCATTAGAAACAAAACGCTCCAGTGAAGGATGTTAAAGTGGCGAACCAGTAAAACTCGAAACCAACTGCCATCCAACGCATCCATCCATTATCTGCCACTGCGGCATCATCGATGGTGGAAACCCCCGTCAGCGATACAGAGACCGCAACGCACTACGTGATTTGCGGTCTAAGCGAAGGAGGAGGGTGTGTAATTTAAATATTTTATCCCCCCTTGCTCTTTATTAAATTGTTTGAAATGTAATACATCAGCGAAAATTATGCTCCGCCAAGACAAATGTGGGCAGTTATGAATATTTATGGCAGCGTGGTTCCGGCCACGTGGTTCCTCCCGCTTCGTCTTTGGCGAAACCGACAAAAACCCGCCCCTTAATGTGCAGCACAACCAGCACAGCCAGCGAATGCCGAACCCATGGCACACGCACCGAAAAACGGAACCAAAACCCGCCGTGAGCCGCCGCATAAGCAGCATAACCATTCGACGGCGGTCCGTGAAGTGTCGTAAAGCAGTGACGGAATACGCATCGGGGCGACCGGGAAAATATTCGTGCACTGCGCCGAACAACTTTGCAATCCGTTCGTGCTCGGAATTTTTCCCGCACATAAGTGTCGTTAAGTGAAGTGAGCGGAAAGCTTTGCTCAAGCCGACGGCACGGCCATCGGTGGCGGAAGTTTCCGCACTCGCACGCTAGTATCGAATTGATTCCAACTTCACTCAATAAACACAATTCATCACGGGGCTGATGGGTAGGGGTGATCGGTGTGGTTGCGGGAAGGGTTTCTTCATTCCGTAGAGGTAAATATTGATGATGGTTCGTAATTTTCATTCAATCGCTTCGTTATCGTGCATTAACCGACCGCGAGTTGCACCAGAGCAGTTTGTATGGGCTTCCTTTTATTTTCTTTCATTCATCCATTCATGCATTTCGAATGACGTATTCGAAACACATGCACAGTGTTTGGTTCACTGGAGCAGAAAATGTTGTAACATTTTCAGGCGATTCAGTTTGTAACGCACACTTTACAGCAATCGAAATGAGGAGAAAAAACTTTTACCATATTTTTTGAGTTGGTGTTTTCTTCAACTGCTACGAACATTATTGCTATGAACATTTACGTACTATTTTTTTGAGAACGTTTCATCCAAAGCGTCAAGTGGTTTTTGTTTGGTTTGGGACGAAAATAAACACAACATTTATTTAAAAATTTTCGACACAAAATCGTTCATTCTTAACACTACTAAACAATATTATGAAAATATTCCATGTCTCAAAAATTAGCCTTAGAAACCCTGTACAGCCCTGTCGATTTTCATTTAGTAGAACTTCTATCTCTGTGCTCTCGTAATCTCTAGTCAAGAAAACCTAATTGTAATCGGAATTCCCTAATTATCCAAAGACCACAATTCTTGGAAGGAGATTGCAGCAAAACCAAACGACAAACTAAATTAATCCCATGTAAGATGCCAGATTATTCAACAACGTCAAGCATACTCATCTTTCATTTCCGATAATTCCAATTCAATTTCCAATAACAAATGCACCTTTTCAGATATTTGTCTAACCTTTTTTATTAAACTTATCACCGTATACATAGCTAATCCTTCAGTATCCTTCAGTGCGTTTTATAATCTATAATAATTGCATAAAAAATGCCGATTAATTCTCAGATAAAACAACACCCATACCAGGATTCTAGAAAGCTTTTAAATTGATTGAATTTTATTATTAAAATTATCGCCCAAGCATCGCACATTTACGTGTGGAATAGTACTGGGATCGTTTACTATTTCGTGATAAGCACTTATAAATACATTTCCATTCATTTTCCGAACAAAGCAGAAATTCCACGGAAGCTTCGCAAACCTGTTGATGCTGCAGCTACGTTCCACAAAACCCAACCAACGTTCCATCGAACCCATTCCCAGGGCAAGTAGGTCGGCAGCAAGTGCGGAGGCTTTTTACACGAACTCTTGCGCAGTGATAGAATATCATTCCACGAGTAGAATGTCAGCTAAATGGAAGCAATCCACAGAACAATTACCACTTTATACATGCTATCGCGCCCTGAATCCTCCTTCACCCGCATTGGCTGATAGAAGCCATCGCCGATGATTGGCGATAATTGGTTTCTTCTGCTGCATTGCAGCACAAAAGACACCAGATGCAGCTCTATTCGCCAACGATCGCCGGCGCAATCGGATGGTGTGGCCAGCAGTTCATGGCAATACTGCTGCTTCCTCAAAGCCCGATCCATCTCGAGCGATGTCCGACAGCCACGGTACGGTGAAGGCAGAAAATACTGCTTAACTGAAGGTATCGTAGCAAAGCAACAACGATTCCTAGCCACAGCTTACCTGACTTGACGCTCGTGCCGGAAAACAAAGTATAGCTTTGCCGCCGCTTGTTTCGAACTTTTCGCGCACTTCAAGCAATGTGGAGCAATTTTCTAATGGCGGTCGGTTGGCTTTCACCTCCACCGAAACGCTCGAACACGATGGCAGCACGAAAATGGATAATAATTATGCGAAACAATTTGCTCTGTTTCGTTTGCCGAGGAGAGCATGGGGCGAAAATCCGCTCCACCTCCGAAACCACCCAGCAATCGAGCTTAAAGCAAACCGGACGATATTATTCTAGCCTTTTCGTCGTTCTTTTTCCGTACCTCTCAACCCACCTCCCACACACAGCCGGAGCACTGGTTTAACCTGCACTTAACTTGATTACACCACCGAAACCAAGCCCATCCACCCACCCGGTTGTTCTGCGAAAAAAGGTCCGACGATTCTTTTTCACTCAAGAGTGCGGGTAAGAGAGCGCATTTAAAAAACTATTACCAGCGGCACGACGCTGCACGGCCAAGGCCGAAAGGGCCGAAGAAAAAGATAAATGGCACTACGCCACGCACTTGAGCGTCGTCGAAGGAAACGGGCGCGCCGGTAGCCGCATGCAAACGGTGGTGCGAAGAAAGAAAGGAAACGTAGCGCTGTGCTGGCCCTTTTCCTTGGCATTCTATGCGCTGCTCATTTGTTGCGTTGTGCTGGTGTCAAACGTTGCTTTGGCGTTTGCTGTTGAGAGCCCACTTCCGCCACTGGAGTTCCGTGAGCCGGTGCTTGTGAAGGTAGTAATTTATCTTCAACGATTTGTGTTTTCAAACCTTTAATAATCTATTGATGCAAAACTTCTTACATTTAAAGCCTCAAGGCTCATACGTGTTGGAAATGCACACACAAATCGCATCAAATCGTTTTTCTAACACACATATATCAACATCCAGCAGCTCCCTGCCTTCACTTCCCCATCCGGATTTAATCACTAGAAAATAAATTCCCCATTTTCCTACGCTTCATCCATCCAAGAAAAGGACGGCACGGTAAAACGGTTCATTCAATTATCCCTTTTTCTTCGGGTCCGTTTCCTTCCCCGCCGTGTGCTCCGTGATTACGCTCTCGGGAAATTTGTCTGCGTCTTGTCACTGGGCAAACCGGGCGACGAACACTCGGGGACATTCCGAGCACACACCCGAGCCCCGTCCGGCACCTGACCGGCAACGAGTACCCTTCACGCGACAGTACCAGAGAGCGTACCAGGAAGCGCAACTGTGTGTGTTCCCATGGTGTATTAATATTCGTCGTTTGTTATCCATGTCGACACGTCAACCCATCCCGTCGTTCATCTTCGTCCGCGCGGCTGCACGGACGCGACTACGCCAGCGAGAATGTTGGATTTGCCTTTTTTCCTTCACACCTTAGCTTCTGCGATGCCTCCGATGTTTCTTGTGATTTTGTGATATCATCATCCTTCTTGTTGGCAAATGGATCTGCCTGAAGTACACACCGGTCGGTGGAAGGAATTTGGTTCTCACGGTCGCGTAAATGACCGGGCGTCTCCATCGGAGAGGAAATAATAACTGCACGGTTGACGGTGGCCATTCTCTCGGCGGCACAAGCGTGATCGAAGTGATAGATGGTAATGATACTAGTTTTCTTAGTTAAATTAATGGCTGACACCATTTTGCTGTAAAATACAAGACACCAAAAATAGTTACAATTTAATTATCTTTTTACAATTTTGTTGGCACAACAAGGAAACTTAAGAAAAAACAAGGGCAGAATTTATGTCATCTTGAATACATCGCCTCAACAAATATACCTTCGCCATCAAATTTATAATATTTCAATTCGTTACAGTAATAAAAGAATTCTACTCTACCTAAAACCAAAAACGCAATGTATTGTAAAATAATCTACAAAACAAACCAATGATTAATCATCCGACCCGATTTATCTAAACCGTACTTTATGATTTAACGATTTCAGTTTTTTTAAGTCATAGATTTGGCTTACCCATTCAAAGCTAAATTTTGATAATACCTTTTTTCGGAAAGCTTCCTTTTTGTATGCACATCTATTATAGTACAGCAAAACATCTCCATTATGCTTAAAACTTCTCAACCTGATGGTAATAGCGGTACCGACGGAACAAGTAACTTAAATTTTACCTCACATTACCCGCCAATGGTAAAACTTTCACCAATAAAATAACCCTTGTACACGACGAGTCGGCCTCACTCCGCAATTAAACAACCCCCAGCAACTTCACAACAAAGTCATGGTGGCGGCTCGAAACGTCCTATTGTTTTTCAATCCCCTAAACGACACCAAATCCTGCTGCTTCAACTTCACCGTCCCACCCACCGACTGCCTGCGCCAAATTCACGCTAAAGGAAGCTGTGCGGGATAAATTGAAAATCTGTCGATCCTTTTGTAAGCAGCTTAGCCCCGGCCATGGATGGATCCGGGCTGGTGGGGTCTAGTTTGCGGCGATGAACACCTTACACCGGCGACCGGTAAGACCACAGCACCCTCGCTCGGACCCTCGCTCCCGGGCAGGTAGATAAACCGCTCCGAAAACAGTCGCGGCGTGCGGGTGTGTGTTTCCACGACCAAAAGCTTCGGTTTCAGGATGTGTGCTTATCATGGTACCGTTGGGATGCCTGCGGACATTACGTGTGTCGGAATGTGGCCTTCTAAAATGGAAGCGAAACGAGGAGACGAAGTTTGTCGGACGCGACGCGCTGTCTTGTGTGTGTG
>JXXA01002915.1:0-12852 GCA_000956255.1 Anopheles punctulatus | reverse complement strand
AATTACAAACCTGAAAACAAACAAAATTATGGTTTAGTTTGTTTGCACTTAAGATCTGCTTTAAATAGTAAAAATAAATTAAATTAAACAACAAAGTTGTACTAATTTCAACAATAGTTTTGGTTTTGGTTGGATATAATGAATTTTTTAGATCTTGATTCATTCTATTGGAACAAAGAAGAAAGTATCAGTCAAACTCATAGCTACAAATTTCTCAACACCTTGAAGTGCATATAAAATATATTCATATACAATTCAAGCATAATAAAGAATTAAGATATGTCAGTCAGTGAACCTGGCCTAGATAGGTTCTTCAATAATGACCATCAAATTGTTAACATACATAGGCTGAATAAAACATACGATTAAGATCATTTTCGATTGATTAATGTAATTACAAAATTTTGTTTAAAATTCTAATAGTGTCGGCAACTTTCAAAGTGCGTTTCTATCAATTACTCCAAACCAAATCCCAAAATAAACGACCCAACTCAAGTGTTCTCGTGCCTCCTTCACGCTCTAATGGGTTCAAGAAAAATAAGGTGACTATTAAAAACAAGCTGTACAAGAGTGTTTGTGCACCCACTAGCAGCACGTTGTTGAGTCATTGTAGCTTGACGAATGAGCAATTAAAACAACGCTCACATACACACCACTTTACTGCCGGGTTTCATGGATGTGTTCTTGGCTTTCGGAAACATTCGGCAATTGTCTTACTCCGTCGGCAGTCCCACACAAGTTTTGGATTTTTTTAATTCCATCCAGGCAAGACGTTTGGTCACTCGTGGTAACTAAAGGGTCATTCTAAGCCCTAACGCGCACAAGGGAATGATAGACTCGCCCTTGCCCGTACCGACACGTGCACGGGGCAAACAGTTTGCGCAGGCGTAATGCACACCAACGAAGCCCGGCTGTTGTAATAACCGTTAATTATTAGCTTTATTCGCGCTTGTGCAACAACAGCGATCGCACACATACGATCAGTTTCTGGAAAGGGAGGAGGTTCATTTCTCCGTCAGTCAGCACCGCCTTGCTTAGGCAAACGCGCCAACTTTGCCACAACATTGTTCGGTTGCAGCTGGACACGTCGTGTGCTTCCTGCTCATTCCGATCACGTCCCGCACCGATAGAGGGAGTTGAAAGGGGAAGAACCAACAGCCAACACGTCCTCCAGCCGTGGTCACGGATTCCCGATACTAACCCGCTTTCATTGCTATTCCATCGGTCGTCCACCGTCATCATGGTGCCATCACAGGTCTACGACGTAACGGCGATAAAGGTGAAGAACGTCAACAATGGTACGGTCGGTAAGCCGGTCGTGTTCTTGGGTAAGTCCCTCCCACCGTCACCTTCGCTCCCGCGAGCTAGCGAGCTCGTTCTAATGCTCTAATCTTTCTCATCGCACGCATCATACGCATCAGTCGAAACGTCGCAGGCCGGACCGGGCAACCTGGAGGTGACGGTGAACGGGGGCCGCGTGCCGACGTCCGCCCAGGCGCAGGGTCAACACACTTACGCGATCAGCTTCACGCCCCGCGAGGCACAGAACCACACGGTCGAGCTGCGGTTCAACGGGCAGGACGTACCGGGCAGTCCGTTCACCTGTAAGGTAAGTGATGACCCCTTCGTTGAATCCAGATTCCCTCCCAATTTCGGTGGATATGGGAAGGCTTGGTCGGGTAAGGTTACGGAAGACGATTAGGAATCGATAGGGAAGGAACAGCGTGTGAGCAAAGTGTGTCGATGCAAGCCATTCCCGAACGCCGTCGATGACTGAAGGCAACGACGTGTGCGGTTTGCGTCCACGTAGGCAGTTGCATTTGCTACGCTAACCAGTGCGATAGTTCGGACGATGTGTCGAACAGGCGTTCGGCGGATTTGTTGGTCGAAGCGTTGCTGTCGGATTCGGATCTTGCACCGGGGGAAAGTATGTGAAGTGTGCGTTTGTTCAAAAGTTTTCGATGAAAACATTGAAGTGACTTCAAACTATACAACGAAATAAGGCCATTACTACGGAATTGTTTTCTTTATTTTAAACTTGCAGAATTCACGTCTTGAAATCTACCACATTTCTACTCCTGAAACTAGTTTGGTATTCACATAAGTTGAATTTTTTTTCTTCCTGTTGTTGGTTATAGAGAACAGTTCTTTAAAATTCTACACACAATCCTTGTACCGTACCAACATTTATGCGCGGTTAAAGTAAGATTACCTATCTATCTGTTTCACTTTCAGCGTAGGAAAACTTTGTTTTGTGTTAAACTAGATAAAAGCTTATAATTTTACGATTGTTTTTGGATTTTTTCTTAATGCAAGAGAGGGCAAAAAATAATAACATGCGTTCATTACAACGTAATAATATTCAAAGCAGACAAATTCACGTTTGCTAGATGTTGACATCGAATGAAAGAGCCTTCAAGTACAATAGGAAACAGTTTTACTGTAGTCTCCTAGCCAAAAGTTAGATTATATATAAATGATAGTGCGTTGCTAAATTTACAAATTTTAGAATAATCCGGCCAAAACCGGATAAATAAAGTAAGTAGTTGTGTAAAAATATCCAGGAAAGGGTTTCAACCATCTTTGTTGGAATAAGATGAAAAGAACTCCTAAGATATGGTAAAAAATTAGGCTGGAATGTATCATCAACGATTGTCCTTCTCTTGTTTTAGGTATCACCAGCTGCTCGAATCGTTTCCAGCGACCTCACCGATAAAGTGAGTGTCGGCCACACGTTCGACTTTGTCGTCGAGTCTGACATAGCGCCTGTTGTGGAAGTGCTCGGACCGGCCCGTCGCCCAGTCCGTGCCGATATTGTCCCGGCGTCTCCACCCAGCTCCGGTTTCCGGGTGAAGTTCGAGCCGGTCGAGGTGGGCGATCACTCGGTCGAGGTGCGCCTGCCTGGTTCGGGGCACGTAGAGGGCAGTCCCTTCCTGCTGAAGGCGTACTCCGCCGAAAAGGTCGTCGTAACGGACATCCGGCCGGGCGTAGTGGGCAAGAGCGTAAGCTTCGGCATCAACGCCAGTCAGGCGGGAGCGGGCAATCTGGAAATCATAGTAGCCGTCGGTGGCAAGAACGTGCCGAACTTTGTGCAGTCGGAGGGCAACGCACGGTTCAAGGTGAACTTTAAACCGACGGAGCCGGCCACACACTCGCTGTCGGTGCGATTCAACGGATATCCGGTGCCGGGCTCGCCGTTCGCCTGTCACGTCACCAATGCGCCCGTTTCACTTTCGAAGGCGGTCGCGACGGGTACGAGTTTGCGACAAGCACCGGTCAATTGTGGGAACGCGTTCCAGCTGGAAGGATTCGATGGCATCGATCCGCAGGTGTTGATTACTTCCCCGTCCGGTGATACGGTCGCGTTCAACGTTAGCTACCTGGATGAGGTGCGTCTAGTGTCGTTCGTACCCAGGTCGGTCGGACGGCATCTGATCAGTGTGACGGCGAACGACCAGCACATCAATGGATCACCGTTCTCGTGCAATGTGTTCGATGTTTCGCGCGTATCGATCAGTGGGCTTGATCCGCGCAGCACGATGGCTTCGCTGGGAGTTCCGCTCACGTTCAGTGTCGATGCGGCCGGCGCCGGTGAAGGCACACTGGAGCTGGTTGTTTCCACGGCCACCAGCACGGTGAAAGCGGAGGTAACGGCCTGTGCCCGCGGTCTGTACGACGTAACTTTCATCCCCCAGAGCTGCGAACCACACTTTGTCAGCATCACCTTCAACGATCTGCCCGTCGATGGAAACCCGTTCCGGTGCGAAGTGCAGCAGAACACGCAGAACGTGCAGGTTGGCAACACGACGCTGATAGATCTGATGGGCGAGGATCAAACGGTGGAGATATTCGATCCGGAGAACAAGCTCGTACCGTTTACGCTCACCCGCAAGGCGGCGGAGTTCAAAGCGACCAAGATCGGGCAGTACGTGGTGCGCTATATCGATCAGGAGACGCGCAACTTCATTGCAGCCCGTACGATCAACGTGTTCGATCCGTCGATGGTGAAGATCGTTGAGGTAGGTGAAGCATACTGCCACAAACCGGCCTCACTCGTCGTCTCGACGAACGACGCCGGACAGGGCACGCTAACGTCGATGGTACGCTGCGGAGGACTCGAGGTACCGCACTCAATCCGTGGCACGGCCAACAATGGCGTGTGGGAGATCGTCTACCATCCGACTCGAGTCGCACCGCACAAGATCATGATCCTGTACAATCAGGTTCCGATATCGAACAAAGCCATCGAAATCAACGTGCTAGCGCCGGCGATGAGCAAGGAGGTAAGTCCGTGTCGCTGTCGACTCTCTCTGCGTCACAAGCCGATGATGTGGTTATACTCACGCTTTACTTCTTCCTTCTGCGACAGATCACCGTGAACGGATTGGGACTGTATCAGGCGCGGGTTGGCAAGACAACATCGTTCGCGATCGATACGGTTGGACATCCGGCACGCGAGTTCGATGTGGTCGTTTCGGGCCCGGGTGGTCAGGCGTTACCCGTTCGCTGCTACCAGACCAAAGGTGGTCACCTGCAGGCCGAGTTTACCGTCCAGAAAGTTGGTCAATGTTTGATTGGTGAGTAATAACAAATGGGTCAATTTCTTGGCGATCTTTGGAAATTCGGCAGCAGCAGCAGGAACTTTCAGAATGTAATGGCTGCCTTAACAAGAAATACGGTGCAGCAAGAAATAAGACAAATGTTTAGACCAATTACAAACACATTTTAACAAGAAATGCGAATATTCCTCATTATATAACTACGCAAAAGTCGTTTTGAGCAAACATGGAATTGTTCTATCAACACTCAAAGTAACATATTTACCCATTTCAATTTTTAGCTACGAAATAAAACACTAAGCAAAGGAAGCATAATAGAACGAAAACTTACACACAGCCGCAAAACATATAAGTCACAACAAAGTTCTGAAAAAATCACGAAAATCAACGTAGCTTTTGATCTGAAATGAGATAATCAACCATAAAAAGCTTAAAAATCTTGTCAAGAATAAAAACTAAAATAAACTTTCCAAGAACTCCTTGTTAAGAATATTTAAGAATGATTGTTCGTAAAAGCATAAATTTATGTTTGAAATTTCGTTTCGTATTATGTAAAATGAAGTTTAAAATTGCGTTTCGTAAATGTTTCAATATTTATCAACAAAATCTTACATTAAAACAAACTACAATGAAGAATGTGATTGCGTTTGTTCCACTCAGCTATTTTGATAAGATTCACACGTTAAATATGCTGCTTTATTTTAATCGTTTTATCTTAGCTTTCTTTCGAATTACGTAGCATCGAACCAAATTGATACCATAATTTCCTCCTCGAATTTCAGACGTTCTTCATCAATCGAAACCGTTGATGGGCAGCCCGTACACATGCGAGTCATACGATCCAACGAAAATTCAACTGCAGAAAGTACCGAAGATGAACCTGTGCGCCAACTCGCCCATTTCGTGGATTGGTAAGAGAGTCGTATTGAAGTCCTGTGCACGAAACTGAATATAAATTGACTCTATTTTCTGTACGATCCCCACAGTGCAATCGGAATCTGCCGGTGTGGCCGAGATCGAGGTAACCGTCCTCTCACCGACCGGCCAGAACGTTCCGGTGAAGCTCACGCAACAGGATGATTACGAACACTCGATCGAGTTCGTCCCGCAAGCTGCCGGCCACTACAAGGCCACGATCATGTACGGCGGTGAGTCGGTTCCGAACTCTCCCATCACGTTCGCCGTGCAGTCGGCCGGTGGCAAGAGCGATAGTCACGCGTCCGGCAACGGGCTCGAGGTAGCCCACCGGGGAAAGGAAACATCGTTTGTGGTCTTCTGTCCGACGGCACCAAACGTGCAGATCGAGCGGACTGACGAGCAGGCGGAACGCATCGAACCACGCATCAAGAACATGGGCAACAATCAGTGGAAGATCTTCTACACGATCCTTACGGTCGGGCGGTACGAGATTCGGGCGAGCTGTACGAACCGTGGCCCCCTGCCCGGATCACCGTGGAACATTTCGTGTCTGGACCCGGCGAAGGTGACCCCGATCGGTGGTTGGGGCTCGTTGTTGGACAGCGGAGGGAAGCTGGTGCTACCGAGCAAGATCGTGTTCGACACGAGCATGGCCGGTCCGGGTGAGTTGATGTGCTACGTGAACGACGCGGAAGTGTTGGTGGACAAGCAAGGCAACGGAAAGAGTGTTCTGCTTCTGTCCGACGATGGGCTAGCGAAGGGTGAGCACAGCTTCGATCTTACCTGGTCGGGGTTGCCCATCTCGCAGAGTCCCGGCTTTGTGTACGTAACGGGCATGACGATCGGTTCCGATCGCGTTGTCCTGACCGGGCGTGGGCTGACAACGGCCCAGGTTGGCGAGGTGTCACACTTCACGATCGACGCAACGGACGCACACCCGGGCAAACCGGAAGTACACATGGCGTACGACGACGGTGAACCACTGCCCGTCACGTTGCTACAGCCGCGTCCGAACGAGCTGATCTGGCTGGCATCGTACAATCCACACAAATCCACCGGTGGCCCGCTCAGTCTCGAAGTGGAATGGAACGGACGCATCATCAAGGGCTGCCCACTGACGATACCGGTCGGTCCGGCTGTTGACGCGGCGAAAGTACTCTGCTCCGGAGAAGGCCTACGGAATGGCGTCGTTGGGCGCGAGATTAAATCCTGGATCGACACACGACGCGCCGGTCCGGGCGAGCTGACGGCACACTGCGCCGGACCGCGCAAGGTCGCGTACTGCGAGCTGTACGATCACGGTGATGCCACGTTTACGCTGAACGTGAAGCCACAGGAACCGGGTCGACATACGCTCACGATCAAGTACGGTGGGCAGCATGTGCCGGGATCGCCCTACACGCTGCGCGTTGTTGGAGCGCCCGATGCGAGTAAGGTGCGTGTGTACGGACCGGGCATTGAACACGGTGTGCTGGCGACGTTCCAGTCGAGGTTCATCGTCGACACGCGTGGTGCCGGAGCGGGTCAGCTCACGGTACGGGTACGTGGACCGAAGGGTGCGTTCCGGGTGGAGATGCAACGCGAAAGTCAAAAGGACCGGACCATCCTGTGCAAGGTAAGTGGGAGTGAAGGAAGAGACGCGCGTACATGGTCTGTAGTCGAGCAAAAGACTGGAAGACGGACCATCTCTGGGGGGAACATCAAGCTTTCAAGATTTGTTTCGTTCCTAACCAATCCTACTCCCCTTGTTTCAGTATGATCCCACCGAACCGGGCGACTATCGGGTGGAGGTGAAGTGGGCCGGCGAGCTCGTACCAGGTTCACCCTTCCCCGTGCTCATCTTCGACACGCAGGAGGAGCTGAAACGATTTCTACACGGCAACTGAAGCGAACGATATGGTGGCAACGAAAGTGAGCCTAAATTAGGAAGGAAATAGTCTAAGCAAACAGCAAATACAGCCGCACCAGCAGCTAGTTTAATGTGCATTGGAGCTTACAGATTACCAGGCATAAATTCCTCCGTGCAGGAAACCTTTCTGGTATTTCTAGTGCATTGTCGGGCGATGCAGAAGCAACGCCCAACACGGCGACCGTTGTTAATTTTAATCGTTTAAGTTTTACTGCGCAAACATCGAATAAGAGCTAGTGGTTGATGATGAGTAAAACATTACAACTAACATTTAGTGCTAACGCAAGAGCTGGAACGCTTGTTTTCGGTAGCGAAACAGTTGCGTTGAATCCGCGCAATTTAGTTAGTATCAGAAGAACAGCATCGTCTAACACATTCCACTGGCCATCGCGGCTCGGAACAATTTGTTAATGTATGTAAATTACTGCAAGAATGAATGTGACGCCCATGCTAATAACGAAAAGAATGATTAATAAACGAATCTTGTTACATATTAATAGTAAAATTAAAACACAAGTTAATTTCATGTAAAACTGAAGGATTTCATTCGAACTTCGCCTGAACGTATGCAATGCGCAAAGCCCTATGAAAGGAACGAAATATTTCATTCAAAGGCGAAATATTTCGTCGACATCACTATGGGACTTGGAAAATAGTGGGAAAAGAAAAGTATAAATCACAATTTTCTGAGATACGTTCATCGAATTAATCAATCACACAAGCAACTAGTTAAGTTTTTAGAATTTATCGCTCTTTATTTTCGATCATGCTCTTTGGTTACATATAAAATGAAAATATGATGAGTTAACATTCACCGACTCCCCCGTGTGTCGTCACACTTCTCACTCACGCTTGCTCACGGCATTCCACACGCCTACCTTTGCCTACAACGCCTGCTACATTCTAATATATCTTTTACATTTTCATTTATCTCTCCTCCATTAACGCCCTGGTAAATCCGGAACAAAAAGCATTAAGCTGCTGCAATTATAACACGTGCTTTTCCTTTCCTTGTTCTTCTCACAATCCCAGTTTCTAGCCGCAGGTTGTTGTTAGTTTACGTTTTTGCCGCTAAAGGATTTGCATTAAATTACTAACAATAAAACGTTCGATCCTGTGCCTCCTGTACCACCCGGCGACAGGGAGGCAGAATGCGCTACTAATATGTTGCTGTACACTCACTGCCGGTACTACACGCAGACCGGGGTCAGCTTGGACTCGACTGTGACATAAAATATTGATAAAAGGCACCGGCAAAATTGGTGCGAAAGAAAAACGTGCTCGTTGACCGCTAACGAGATAGAATGAAATACCCCAAACGTACACGCACACACACATGATCTAGTTGTAGTAAAAAAAAATCCTTAAAAAGTCAATCTCCACACGGAACCATTTCGAGCGTGGTTTAATTTCCATTTTACGCCCGGTGAGAGGTGAAAAACCAGCGTCCTAGAGCTGGGAAAATTATAATATCGAAAACCATAAAAATAAACGTTCGAATTTTGGCGGGGTTACCCATTCACGTCACTGACCAGTCGAGTCGCCGCCTGCAGCAGTTTTTCATGCCACTTTCCGCTTGCTTCGAAAGGGGTGTTTTCCACATTCCACAAGGAAACATGCCCACACACAACACACAGACACACACGCGTACATATTCAAACCACCTCGCTCGTTTCATAATTCAGGCACATATTAAATTAAAAATTAATCTGTTTTACTCCCTCTGTTACGACCGCGGCACTTCCTCCTATCGAAGGGTAGGGGAGGAGAAAAATAGGTGGATATTTGAGCTGACCATATCATGGCCGGAATTCGATCCTATTGTAAGTGCCATTGAGTATGTGTGTGTGTGCAGTTTCCCGGGAATTTCCGATGCTCCGAAGCTTCACGCTCTTCAGCTTTGGGCGTTATTTTTGGTCCAGACTACCTTTTCACGAGCTGTCCTTTCGCCTGCTCAATGAAAGGATTTGTGCTACCTAGCAAGCTGGCGTGTGTGTGTGTGTGTATGTGGTAAAGCGAGTGATAAAGTCCTTACGTTGGTATTCGCTTCGAGTTAGCCTCACTGACCCTTGCTCCTTATTTGTAGTAGGCTTCGCTATACACGGTTTTATACAGTTCTATACGGAAATCCCATGTTACATGTTTAATGATTCAAAATCTACCTTTCTTCTACCCGCGCTCTCTGACCACTCCGACCATCTCTCCACACCGGGAACGAGACACAGCGGGAATTCAACGAAAAGTTTCGTCCGGCAATGTGGTTTTGCGTTGTCCCGGTTTCAAAAGTCGGTGCATCAGCGGGAAGTCAAACTCCACTGCAAGCTGCTCCACAGGTTGACAGGAGAGAAGGGTGTTTGAGTTGGTGTGTGTGTATGCGTTCGAAGAAACAAAAAAAAACTAGATTTTCATGGCTTATCAGGTTCGGGCACCGGGTTTCAACTATTTCTGGACCCGCGTTAGTGCTTCCGGTAACTGTGAATAATATGATAATAAAAAAAAACTCTTTGCGGAATCCGCAATGGAGCCTTATAGCGGTGCTCTAGTGGCGGTGGATGCAGACGGTGTCGTTTGAGCGCCTGCTTTGCTGACCGGTATAACCGTGGCCAGCAGTGGCGACGAGTTCGAGTTTAATAATGTACAAGTGGCCCCTCCTGCAGCTCCTGATGGAGTGTTGGTGTTGCTGCTGCTGGTATAAACTGACCGACTAGCCCCCGTTGCGGACGGTTCGATCGTACCGGATATAGTAACAATCGTAACCAGATCCTTACTGCCACTGTTTGCGGTGGGAATGGCTGCAGCAGTGGTAGCAGCACCAGCACCACCCGTAGCGTTGCAAAGCCTACTGCTGCTGCTCGGGCTAGCTTCAACGCTGCTCAATGGCTCCTCGTTGCCGGTATCAATTAGGGACACGTTGGGAATTGAATTTTGCACGTCCGTGCCGGTGCTCCGTCGCCGGCGATCGTCGATTTTAATTATGGATGGTGCAGGATGCTGCTGCTGACTCGTCGCACTCGTCGCGCTCGGTTTGTTGTTTGTCTGGCCGGTCATCGTCGGGTGTGTATTATCGTCACTTATTAGGTTCGCATCACCCGGTGACGGGGGTGCGTGAAGTGTTTCGGCGACCGACGCCGGTGGTGGCGTCGGCGTCGAGGGCTGCATATTGACCGAACGATAGCTCGGCGGTAGCGTACCGTGATGGCCACCCTCGGTACCGTAAGGGTTCGTGTTCACTTGCAGATCCGCCGCGTGAGACGCCTGTGGCACATTGTTCACACTGTTGCTCGAACCACCACCGACGGCACCGCTGATGATGCCACTGATGCCACCGAAGATGCTGTTGCTGCTGCCGTTATTGTAGCGCGAGCTGAGCGGGATTCTGAAATGAGGGGACGAAAAATGGCGGACAAAATTTAGAAACACTTTTCACTGCAATCGATGACGATGATGACGCCGATGGAAAACTCTTTCATTTGCGACTCGCGTTTGTACAGTAAACAGCCTCGAACTAGCAAACCCTCAGCCGGCTGGGAATAGAACTGAGCTGTCCAACATGCGACGTGAATTGAAATATTTTACATCAGATAATCCAACCCGTACCAGTTTTCGTCAGGTTGAATAAAAAACTGAAAAATCTGTAATGCAATGGATGAAAATTTCCAACCTTTTTTATAATGATTCATGAGATATGCGATTATTTCTACAATGCTTGCATGATTGATTGCAATGGTTTTAGAACTTGTTATTATGCTTTAAAAATCTAAGAATTGTAAAGGGTGCCGAAAGTAGGAACGAAAACATATTTGCATTTCGGTGTATTTTACTTTGCAAAACACATTGATAGCATGAAAATGAATATGTGTGTAAAGAATAAGATTGTTTTTCCATCGTATACAACCAGTATCATCATTTTTAATGCCGGATTTAAATAATGAGAGATGGTTCTACAAAACTGTTGCACTAAGTTTCCGAAAATTGATAAACTAACCCTATATTACCCGGTACGATACACGAAGCTATATGATTTTCTATATAATGTAATGGGATACACTCTAATCCCTTTCATAAAATTTCACCAGAAAAATTAAATTATCGATTTCAAATCATAATAAATTTACAAAATTCTAATAAAAATATTATTGGACATTTATGGTTAAAATTGTTGATTGATTTAGTTGAGTGATGGTCAAATTCAAGAAAAATTTCATCCTCTTTCCGAATCAAACATGTGTAACAATTATGCACTTTGCAATGCACGCAACTTGGTTTGACAATCCTGGATAAGCGAGCGCAAACAACCCGTTCCCCTCTCACTCTTTCTCTCTCTCTCTCTCTCTCTCTCTCTCTATCTTTTGCTCCTCCCGCTCAAAGTAGCACAAAGTGCACGCAAGCTCTCGTTTTGTGGATCCCAATCACGGGGTAGGTCGCGCACATAATTAACACCATTTCGTCGTCCTACCACCACCGCCACATTACCTTTTTCTAGGCCACAGGCCCAAAAACTCGAAAAGCGTCAAAATATAACCTCATTGTGCAAAAATCAACCCAGCCGCCTTTGATTGCCGCCGTCACTCACTGCCCAATGGAAGGGAAAAAGTTAATTAAAGCCAGCGATTAAAATATGTCATCAATATTGAATCAGCGCATCGGATCGAAACATCAATTAAACGCGTTTTGTTTGTGCACGCGGCCCGGTGCGGACGTGGATGTGGATGTAGGTAGAGAAAAACCTCATTTAGTGGGCTCCGCCATGGTCCAGTCGTCGCCATGGTTTGAGAGAGAACGTTAAAAACGACAAAATGTAATCAATGTAATTGCAAAACGTTATTGAGATTGCATTTTTTTAAAGCCTTTATCCTTTTTTTCTGATGCACACCTTGCCAGTGTGCAGCGTGAGAAAAGAAGGGGGCACAGTTTTGCACGGAAAGCATGAGCAAGGGCAAACACGTACATCTAATCTAATTGAATTCTCATGCTCCATTCGACGGCCAAACTAAAAAAAAAAGTGATCTACCAGTGAGGTGGTGGTTTACTGTTTTGCTACTTCCTCTCCCGCTGTCGAAAAACAAATCAATTACGACAGGCAAATAGCTTTGAGGACACAGACACCGTTTCGTAATACCGCTGTTTCCTAATGGCTGCCAGTTTTGTCTTCGTAGAGCAGCCCGTTTTGGGGACCACATACACACTTACCTCAAAAGACTTCCCACATTGGAACGGTAGGTCGGTGGCGGTGAGGCTGTACTTCGCATCCTGCCCGACTGTCGGTCCCGGTCGAGGAGCAGCAACCTGAACAGGGAGAAGAAACGAAAAGAAGACAAAAAACACACACACTCACGTAAGTATATCCTTTAATTCTGCCATCAAGAATGTGATGCCAACCACGCATCCATCCCCGAAAACCTCCTCTCAAGGCCGATTCTTATGATGATACATTTCTATCATTCCATTAAGGACCTGCCCCATCTC
>JXXA01002903.1:0-20417 GCA_000956255.1 Anopheles punctulatus | reverse complement strand
GAGAAAAAATGCACAAATTTTTTCAATGTCAAAGTCAAATCGTCTCAAGAAGTGGTAGATTGATTAGCGTTGAGTAGAAACATTCATTATTGATTTGCGTGAATAGGAGAGCATACAAACTTAAAACTAAAGAAAACGTGCAACAGATTTGTGAAATAATAATGTTCTAATACAATTGTGTACGGTGCGTAGAAGTTCCAATTTTTACTGGAAATTGTTTATAGTTCCAGTGTCGTACAATGGTTTGTATGGGCATGTTCCATTCCTTTGTCTTTGAAATGAATGGTGCTATGTAACTTAGTACTGCAAAATGTTTCAAATTCCTCTTTGCATTCATTTGTCTAGTTTTAATTCGTTGTGTTGGTTTAAAAAAATGCCTTCAAGTAGTGAGTACAGAAATGATCCACAATCACGCAGCAGGTGCCTATACCTACCGCGAGAATGTGAACGCGGAAAGAACAGAGAAAGCGAACATAATCCGCAACCGTAATCCGATTGCAAAACCAGAAGCTATCGAGATACATTCTAGCACCTTCACGTACCTTAGCACATTTGCAGCGAAAGCATCGACGATTAACAGTACGATTGCTGGTGAGTCTGTGCGGATGGTGGCGAAATCGATCAACGAAGTGTAGATCGAATGAAAACAAAAAACAGAAACGTAGAGAAAAGCGTGCTGTTGTGTGCGTTACAGAGCACCTCACGGGAAGGTATAGAAAATCACCAATATCTCTTACCACCTGCCCCGGAAGGAAGCAATCGAAGCAGCATCGTACGATGGGAGGTAGCTGCGAAGAGGATTCGCATTGAGATGTGAATGTGATTGGCTCAGTGATGGGGCAGGCGCTGCCGTTTGCGCCAGCCAAGGCTAATCGTGGCTTTGTGCCGCATGCTGGAATTGCCGCCCGATGCCGCCTCCCTGCAAATCGCTCGCTTCGTGTGGAGCATAGTGTGAGCAGCGCATGATATTAGTATTTCACGAGGATACGTGTACTTGGAGATTTTTCTTGTGCCTTCTGCAGGCAGCAGCCATTGTGAGCTGCTGCGCAACAAGATGCCGACCAAGGAAGCATCTTCCCGAAAGCGGCGGAGAAGGCTTGCCACGTGATGGTGTTTGTGTGCACGGTTGCGGAAGAAGCTGTTTACGAAAACATTTTGCTTTTCCGATAATCCGGATTATCTTTATTGAAATTTATCGTTATTTGTGCATGACATAATTTCCTCGCCGGTGCCCCGTGCGCCTATCAGGTTGTCTGCGGTTTTACCCTATGCCGACGATGCGGTGAGCGGGCATATCGATGTCGGCCAAACGAGCGGAGAAGAACACATTCTTGCCGCAAGAATCAAACTGCGTCCGCTTTACGCTTGTAAATCCTGTGTGCTGCAGATTTAAGGATTTGCTAGTGTTTTAATATTCGATAAGGGCCCGATCCACAGGGGCTGATCGATTGAATTGAAACCACTTTGTTGTTGGGCGCGCGAAAGCTAATTTCTCCGCGCAATCGTTCGTTCGAAGATGCATATATTGATGAATGTGACCTAAAACTCGATGAAGACTCGAACGATTAAAGCTATCTTTCAGCAGTCACACCTTGGTGGAAGGAAGAGGAAGAGCGGACGACCGACGGATGGTGGCGCTTTGTGCATATTTTATGACAAGGTCCAGTACAATGGAATTGCTGCGGTGTCCTGCCACCCCCAGCGTACGCTTCGTTACGAGATTGGCCTGCTTAGTACATAAATCAATTTAAGAACAATAAAATAGATTATTTGGGCCGCATGCGTGGAACATCCCGGAGAGCTTCTTGTTCGTGTGCTGACCGCCAGGCCCTGACCCGTTAGGCTATTCATTATTTGTCCACTCATCCGTGAGTAATCACGCTCATAAAGCAAATATCTCTTCTCATTCATGAAAGATAAATTTGGTTCACGGTTGCATAGTTACAGTTCATCTCCTGCAATTTTGCGCATCGGATCTTGCGGCGGTAGGGATGGAGTAGTAGTGGTTGGGCAACGGAAGCTAACGTCTTGAAGAGACACCCACAAGGGAAATGTTCTGGTGGTGATATTGGTTTGCCCGGGAGCAGGAAACAATGCGCTGTCCTGCTGTTTCCGGGGCCGTTCCCACGCTGGAATGCGCTTCCAGTCGGTCCGCCGCCCTGCACCGTCATGTGACTTGAGAATTTGGTGCCAGAGGTGTTCTTTTCCACGGCATAATAGTACATCGCGGGTGGATAGATTCACGTTCCTAACTAACAATTTCGGACCAACCGCGAGTCGTGCCCAGGCGGTGAATCCTGCACTTTATGGAGTCGTACGTACCGTGTCGATATAAAGCAGATTCGCGATCAAACCTACCACAACCAAAACCGGGTCCAGAGCGCAGGAGGGAACAACCATTCTACGGTGTTTGATGGCAGGCAAGCGCTCGACGCTAGTTAAACCGTAAATGGGCTGAGAGATCCGTTCGCTGCAGCACTGAATGCATTCGCTGCACCGTGCCGGGGGTTGAGCAGCCTATGTTTCCTCGTTTGCTTCGCGTGATATGGTCCGGGCGTCTTTTGGCGAAGGATTTACGAACCGGACGGGAGGTGCAGCAAACCACCGAACGACGGTGACGGCAATAAAGTCTGGTAATGCAAGAATTTCAACCATACCTATTAGGTTGGATTTTTGCTTTCTGACCGTTTGTCTCGCGCTGGAAACGATGTACTTAAATTTGGTCTCGCGGGAAGGGTGGCAAGCCAGATAGCAAGAAGGCGAATCGCTTCAAAACGGCTTCCGGTGCATTTGCGGTTATTTATTGTTTTGCTGCCAAGCTATGATTCGGTTGGTAAATCATAGCCGTGTTTCAGGCGTCATCCACTAATACGTTATGACAAATGGAAACAGCGTAATCGGTGTTTAGTGCAAAGCCAACGTGATTCAGCTGGAAACGAATGTATGTCCGGTGTGGAAGTGAATTGCGGATGATTGTTTTCTATCGTTTATCAAGAAAATATTCAGTGCTGTGTATCAAGGAATAAAGCTAAAATTTTCGATTGAAACTAAAAATAAACACTCGTTTACAACTTTCCAGCTCGTGTGAAAGAGCTTTCCAACGATAGTTATAAAAACGTACGAAACAGAGTATAGCTCACACTTTTTAAAACAGAAAACTTTCGCATTTCGTCTTCTAATAGCGTTGTGTGTTCAGTGATTCAAAGTGACGTAAAAAATCTATCACTTCCAACCAACCCCCGCGACGCCTCTTTCAGCTTATGAAGGAATAGTGAAGTGTAGTGCTGTTAGTTGTGCGATGTAAAAGTGGGCAAACAAAAAAACGTGTACACCCGCGAATGGCGGCAACTGCTACAAAGATGAGCGACAATCGGTGCCGGCACGGCACGGTATGGTACAAAAAATCCATCATCATCATGTACGGCTTGTGTTAGTGGACGAGTACCATCTCCACCGCGTGCGACGATGTTTGATTGCCGACATCGATCCCGGCCTGGAAGTGGTGTCTGAAATGATGAAGCGACAGGAATCGTTAGCGATGCTAGTAGCATCTCGATCGTCGCATCCGTGCACGGCTGCACCATCGCAGGATGAGCGTTCGGGGGAAAAAAAATCACGTTCCAGCGTTGATGGCATCGACAGCAACACAAAGAAAGCGGCTTCTATTGGTGCGTGAAATTCGAGTGTAATTAGTGAGTTTACAAGCGCACACTGGCACGTGCAACACGTTAAAAAATTGCACACGTTCTTCTCGCACCTGGACTTGTACGAGAAAATAGCAGGAGTGACAGGTGAGAAGGCGTGTTTTGGATGATGCTGTGCAAGTTATTCCCTCTATGTTCTTCACCCAACGTCGCGTCAAACGTCGCGTCGAGTGGCGCAAAGCGTTCAGTGAACTACGTGTGGTCCGTAGAGATTGCAAAAAAATCAATCCCTAAGGAAGGCAGTGCAGCGCTGTTGAAAAGTTTAATAAGAAGCTACCAACATCCATCGAAAGTGCAGTATTTTTCATTAATGCCACCGTCTCACACACACTGTATGCAAGCGCACGTCGCGAAAAGATGCAAATAAATGAAAAGATGAATAATAAATGAGACAACACCACGGAAATAAAAATGAATAGTGGGCGCGCAACGGTGCCGACGTGGCGAACAATTCATGCCCTACGGTGGTTTCCGCTCATGCCGATGATGTTGCCGTTGGTGCAGAGAAAACTGCAGCTAAAGGCGTTGAAAATTGGTGCACCGTAGCGATGTGGTGTAAAAAGGCTGTTAACAAAGCGGGCTCAAGAACGCTTATTGCTTTCGGGTGCACAGCAAAGTGAACGTACAAAGAAGTACATCATGAAACATCGAAAATGCACCGACCACCAGAGTTTGCGTCGTGATAATGCGTTCCCATCCCACCGGGTGAAACAGGACGCATCGGATCTGCATCGAACTCAGTGTGCAATGGAGTGTTTGTGCGTGATTGTCAAGTGTGTATTGAGCATTTAAAGTGTTGCAAATAGTGCTCGAAAAGCACTGAAATAGTGCACTGTAGTTTGGAAAAACTACACTTTGTAAGAAGAAAAAAAAACATCCGTCATATAAGTTAAGTGAGAGTGCATAAATGAATTACTAATATTAAGCAGAGTGATATATGCAGCAGATGTGTTCGTTGTGATTCGGTTTGCGAGTGATAAAAGTTTCGTGTGTAGTGATCGCGAGGAGTTATTATTAATTGTAGCATCAGTTGGAAAAAAAAAATCGATGTGTTCAGTTGCAGTGGTGTGCTGCTGCGGTTGCCGTTATTGTCGCCGTGAAATGCAATAAGAAATAAATGGTGTTGTTATAGAATCATTGTCAACCGTTGCGCAATAATCGTTGTTATCAAGTTTCCCGCTCAATTTAGGCGTAATCGTCTGTCGTAGCTCCCGACGCTCGTTAACGCAACAACAGAAGAAAACAAATGCGTTCGTCGTCCTCAAGCAACAGCTAGTAGCGCGTTCTAAGCATAAAGTAGAAAAGTTTCTTCGTTAGTTGGGCTAAATTATCCAATCGTTACTCCATTTTACCATTCGCATCATCATACGTTACGGGTAGATAAGTAAGGGGTTTATATGTACAGAAATAAATTATTGAAACGTCCCTTCGGTTCCTGAGACTGACTCCCGAAAAACAGGAATAACGCACGCTCGATAAGGTCTAGCAAGGAAGCACATTGCATTAGTCTTGATGCGCACTACTCACAGGTAACGGTTTGGGAGCATGCGCGCTAAAAGTATGATTTATTTTCTTTATCTATTTTCATGAATCTGGCGCCGCCTTCGTCAACTGTCGCCCAAACTGACCATATCTTTCTTTAATTTTATGTTGATGCAGGCTGATATTATTGAGGCATAAATCGCAAAACTCCTCGAGCGCACGTTTGCTGCTTCCCAAACGGCTAAACTTTAAATTAAGCTCTACGGCGAATTGAACCTGACAATATTGGCCTGCATTGTAAATTCCAAGAGCTCCGTTGATTGTTGGTTGTTAAGGCAGCTATTCAACGCACGAGAGCAAGCAAGCGAGAAAGTTATAGAAAAACCACTAAAACTAGTTGGGTAAAGATTCCCACGACCGGAAATGGGGCTGCGGGTGGTCGATTCGGCCGCAGCCTTACTGTTGGCGACTGTAGTCGCCCCCCTTTTCCTCCTGGCCGTGGTGCCACAGAGTGTGGTAGCGTCACGTAAGTATCTGCATCCTATTTTTTTTATCCATTTTACCATACGCTCCAGAGCAAGCACAGCCGAACGAGATAATAGATTTTTAGGGAAAGATGTTTTATCCTTAGCTCGCTATGACTTCGAAGGTTTGATCGTTCGAAAGGATCGATCTTAGAATCATTGATGACTTTTATACGGATGTGTATCTTTTCGGTACTGAAAAAACAATGTAAAATTATTCCCGTACGTTGTATGTGTGTTTTGAAACTACAAACAATTTTCCAAAAGGTCTCTCCGGATCGAAGATTGTTCCTCCCGTAACCTCTGCCGCACCTTTTCGTCTGTCGTCTTGCCACGAAACCAATTGCCATTTTAATTGGATATATATCATTGAAACTCATATTTTACCAGATGTCGCTTCAACGTTGCGCACATCGCAGCGCAATGTCGCTGTGTGTGTGTGTGTGCACCATCGGGTTGAGGTGCACGGCGTAGCGACATAAAAAATCATCCGCATCCTCCAATAGGGAAAAAACACAGCCAGCAACCCGGGAACCGGGTTATGGTGGCGGATGAAAAGAAAACATATATTAAATTATTTATCCGGGTAAATGGCAGAATCAAACAGAAGCGGGAATGCATGATAGTTGTCGGCCGTCTGCTTCTACTTTTTTTCTTCTCAGCTTTATTGTATTGCGGCACCAGTTTTCCGCTTGTTTTCGAACGCTCAAACTCTTAAATAAAATGCGAGGTAACAGCTGCACACGCCAGCCACCGGTCATCGACGATTTCGTTCATATGTGCATTTGATGCATGTGTTTCGGAAACTACGGGATTCATATTTATACGCGTTTGGAACGGGTAACGTCAGCTATATCCGGTCGGCACTTCCACCACCGAGAAATGTTGGATGAAGGAGAGAAATTTACAAAAAAAAAACGGAAAAAGGTAACACGCCGATCGCCGATTCGACAATTGTCCGAAAGCCTGTCCGATTGCAACGAATGCGCTTCGTGTCGGTTCGATTCTATTTCGTTGCACACATCCGTCGCAACCACCGCATCGATGAAAATTTCATCTATACGAAAACACGTTTACCGCTTACAAACAATGCACGCGGTGGAAGAAGGGTGTACGGTGCGAGTTGGCAGTAACGTGGCACAAACCGGTCGCAGGGCATTATTTCGGGAGCAGGGGTCCTTGACAAGTAGCACCGCGGCGTTTGCTCGCTCGCTTGCCGTGGACCTGTCCTCTGCCAGCGTGCCCTCCCCGAGCGGATGACGCGTGGAAATGGATGATCGTGATGGATATTATTTATGAATTCCTATTGACAGTAGCTGTTCAAATATTTATGCAAACGGTTAAATCATTGATAGCCGTCGTCGAGCCGACGCACGAATGTGGCGAATGTGGAGAGAATGGAGCGAACGTTTCTATAACACCATCGCGCTCTCCGCACAAAAAGCAACAGCCACACAGAATATCTGAGAATGTGTGAATGTTGAAAATTGATTTACATAGCATTAGCAATTACAATTAGCAACGGATGGGATGAATGGTGGGAAACGGAAGGGCACTCAGCGCTCCCATCGTCAAAACCCGACTCCGCCATTCGGTTCCGGTTTCTCGCTCCTGAATGAATCCTCCGGCTAGCTCCGGCATCGTTCTGCGATTGATTCTCAGAATGGGAATTATTGGTCTCATTTTCTTGCCACCGCTATGCCACCTACCTGCAACCCACCCACCAGGTGTCCTTCCGGGCTGGGGGTTTGATTGCGATCGGTTGTATTTGTTCCGCCCCGTTATCCGTGCCGGGTTCGCTGCATTCGATAGCCCTAGCCAGCGGGTAAATGTCACTCGGCAGAGCGGTAAGCATCCTCGAAAGGAGTAAAATATTGATTAGTTCATTCAGTCAGCAAGTTTCACCGTGGCCATCAGGAGTGGTGCCATCCTTGCTGCCGACTTTCATGGCGATCCCTACTCAACCGGAGGGCTAGCCCCCTAATCAAGATGGGCACGAGAAGGTAATCAATATCCTATTCAACTTTGCCCGCATTGCCCACTTTCAAACCGGGTGGGATGTAAAGCGAGCGCTCACCGGCGTTGATAGGCATCGCGGTGGGTGAGAGAAAGCCGGCTTTTCAGCGCGGAACGATGAACAGCCCGGGTGTTCTATCGTATGCCCGTTATTTTAAGCAACCTAAACGTTCCGCCAAAGCCATTCTCCGTCTCGGCCGAACGGTACTGCGAAGGTCGCTCGTTTTGCCACAGAACCAGACGCACATACGTTGCACTGGAGGCACAACTTGTTCGGCCAACTTGAAAACCGTCCTCGTTGCGAGCACGGTGTGGCGCTTTGCTTATAAATAAGGGCCTTCCAGGCTATAATTCAAAACAATTACCAAGCTCTCGGAAGAAATTAATAAAAAAGCATTGTTTACGATTTCAAATTAACATACTCTGTGGATACGTGTGGGGCTCTGTTTTGGCTTGTTGTAAATCCGGAAATACTGGAATGGAAGAGAATACGACGTATGAGGAAGAATCCTCACGATTTTTTTTTTATTTGTTAGAGAAGTCGGTTGTGTTTGAATTTGATTTTTCAAAATTTTATTACTTGTGTTTTGGTGCAACAACTTCGAAGGGCTATTGCTATTTTTTTAATCACTATTTTATCCATAAAATTTGCTTTCTATATGAATACCCGGAAAATATATAATTGATTTGTAACGAATCTGCTAGCCAAAAGTGGCATCTTGAAAAGCATAGCACCTCAACACACACGGTTTGAGATATTTAACTTAGTTTCGCAAGATACCAGTTCGGTAGAAGTTACTAATTATACCGCAATTTTTTGCATTCTCCTGGTTAGGCCTACTGTATGGCCGAAACGTTTCTGACTAAATCAGCTCAGTGAGTCGATGCAAAACGATGTGTTGTGATGGCAGCAGTCGCTTTGGAAGCAGCAGCCATCCGATGTTGTTTTTTTTAAATGGCATTGTCCTCGCTCACGCTAAGCCATTAGCCGTCGCAAGCCGCCTAAGCCAGCCTAAGGTTTCACGAAGGCAATAAAAAGAAACACACACCAACGATTTCGTAGATTGCAGTTCGGGGAATTCAGTGGCGCTGAGAGAAAATACCACACCAGCAGCGAGGTCGTACACACGTGTAATCGTGCGGGCACATGCATTTCGGCGCTAAGATGCCCATAGTTGAAACGTGTTTTGCTTGGTGCTGTACGATACTCAGCCCGACTGGGTACGGCTTGCACGGCTCCTTCCCATGTGATAGCGAGAGGTCCTGTGGGACGCATTTTTCCTGTGTGACCAATGGCTCCGGGGAGTGCATTTGTGCATGTATGTGTGTGTGTGTATGTTTGTGGTGAATTAAGGGTCCAGAAGTCCAACAAATCGGCTCAGGCCGCCAGCCGTATTGCAATAGAACAAACCGCTTACTTTGCATGATGATGAAGTGCCTCGACTGTTGACCGTAATGTAAAAAAAAGAAGAAAGCAATGGGTTGTGCACATTTTTCGTGCAACCTTACTTCCCCCTCCACCATTGGCACAATCCCGAAAGATGAATTGCAAAGCAGTCGACGGGTTGTTTTGCGCTCCTGTATGTGTACAAGTGTGTGTAACGCCTTTTTCCCCTGTAGAAGGAAGGAAGTGGAAAATTTCCAAACAACCAACTATACACCAACCCATCATAATCATCATGCATATGTTAGCATAACCGACCGTTTCCCGCTGACCCCCGGGAATTCGATCGAGATTGTGTGGCCCGGCAATTACCCAAAGACGACGGTGACGACGGTGTGTCGAGGACGATGTAGAAGCAGGCCGCACAGAAGCAGGCTGCCAGGCTGCCCGTAATGTAGGTGGAATTTATTCAACGCTGCAGCGTGGCTCAAAGGGAGCGTGAGAGAAAGGGAGCCTTGCGTGGAGAATGGGAAGTCGTTTACACAGGGTTTCACCCGCGAAATGAAGAATGGGCTCGCCAGTTTCTTAGTTTATAGCACCGCTCACTTTTGAAGGCAAACTAAGCAATAAAAAGACGGCAAATGAAATATGGATCGTGGTGGCAGTGAAATAAAGGTCTTTGAAGCTAGTTCCTGGAGTCGTAAACTATCTCCGACAAAAAAATTGGACACAGTTGGAAATCTGTCAGCAAAATTGTTTTCTAACGAAATCAGTTAATCGTCGAAGAGTTGTGAACATGAATGCAAATTGTGTGCGGTATGAGGCGTACGATAAAAGTTAGTTTGCTATGTTTTGTACAACATTTCGCTAGATTCTATCAAACAAATGCTTTGAAATTAGATTCTCCGCTTGTTTTTCAGTTTGTTTCTCCCTTTTAGAAAATGTGTATATTTGACAGAACCATTAGGTAGTATCGGTTAAATCTTAGCGATTTATAAAACAATTATTCGAATGGCAAGTTATTCTACAGTTTGACTATATCTGGTGCCGAAAGTGTGCACTTTTACTGGAATAATAAGTTTGAATGCGTTGGAAAAGATCGCATGAGTATCATTTTACGCTAACCTTGTGCTGGTCCCATACTATAAACCCTTGATGTTTTTTTTGTCCAATTTTGCTACCTGAACACCTTTCTTAGTTTTAGTAGAAATCAATTTCACGGTTCACTTTATCTTGAAGAATATTTTGCGTGCTCATCATTACTCCCAAATAGGATCTTATCAAAGTTGTGTACATCTTGATACTTTGAAGAAATTTAAATGTTTTTTTTGTTTTCACTAAGATCGATTAAGGCTGTAATCGAAATGAGAATGACATTGGAAAATAAGCGTGAAGTATGCCTTCACGGTAAGAAGAAAGCCAGCACGGTTCGTTTGAGCAATTGTGATGATTCATTTTTGACAAATTTATTTTTAGTTTCCCGGCGCTCCGGTGCCACGTGCGGCTGTGTCCGCTAACAGCCTTTTTTCACTCCTTTTTTAAAGTGTGCAGAAAATTCCTCGTTTGACAGCTTTATGAGCGCGTGCTGTATTTTGTTTGCTGCTGAACTCTGCTACAAAGCTGGCATTGTTTTTTTCCGTTTTATTTTTTGTCTTGCACGTCTCACTTGCTGCCGTCGAATCTTCCATCCGCCGGCGTGGGTGTCTGCCCACCGCTCACCAAACGAAGACAGGCATGACGGGCGTCTTTATTACGCGGGACGGAAGTCTGCCCGATCCGCCGAATGGAACTGAGAGTCTACTGGTCGGGGTGGTGTGCATGATTTCTGCTGCTACACTGTATGTGTGGATGGATACTTTTTGGATTTGTGTTCGTTTTTTTCTGTTATCCTCCATCATCATCATCATCTTTATCTGTCGTTCCAGGGCTGCTTCGGCGCTCCAGAAGATGAAGCCTGACTGTGCACTTTCGGATTTGTCTTAAATCGAAACAGCAAACCAGAACGCAGCTACAACAAGATATCAGCCAGATCCTTTCGCTTTTCATGTCTCATGTCCTTTTTTCTGACATCCTCCCGCGCAAGGAGTGCTGTTGCAGGGTGTGGGATGTGAGAGCCCTGCGTGCACACGAACGTTTTGTGGTCGACGGAAGATTTTTTACAGTTTCTCCGAATGCCACTCGTTTATTTATGGTGGGCAGAATTTGTGCGATTGGTGTGCTTCTTCCCGGAATAGTCGTCCACCGTGATGAGGTCGACCGGGCGGCGCATCCACATCCGCGCATCGGTTCTCTGTGTGTGCAGCACAGTTTGTATGTGAGAGGGCGAATCAGTCCGAGACCAAGTTTATCCACGTGTCACTGCTCTGCCTCGGAAGGTCATGCAATTCTCGCATTTTCACCGGAAAAATCATCGGTCGCTGGTTGGATTTGCTTACTTTCTCGGCTAGCCGGTTACCTGCTGAACGAGAACGAGTAAAATGGAGGAGCAATCTTTCCCGCTGACTTTTGCCTTCATCATCAGCAACATGACGGTGTTGTGTGCGTAGTTTGTTCAGGCAAAGCGGATAAGGTTGGCCAAAGAGTACAGTGGTCGCCACAATCTGTTACATAATTTAGTGTGGTAACGCGCAGAGTCACTTCAGGATAAGTGTGGCTGTTGGTGAAGTGAATTTGTTCGCTTGCTCTCAGTCTTTCTGTCACTTGTCCTGTATTTGTGTCCTGCCACCGATTGTTTATACAGCGAAACAAGTCCGCGCACGGTGCGCCAAGTCAAGCCAGTACCATCGACCGAGCTCAACGATTACAGCTGTACAAGTGTCACACTAGAAGAGGAAACGATGACGCGACTCTTCAACCATGGCGCGGTTCACGTCGATCGACGAACCGAGCTACCTACACCGCTCTCATCCGCTATGCTTGCTCTGTGTTTTATTTTCCTTTGCTGATGGCAGCCGTTGCCTGTAGAACTAAAAAGCTGGATTGACTGACGTGAGCTACCCCGTCGTTCGTTGCACGATGATTATTCGGAGATAAACGAGTGATCTTTGTGAATAAATTAGAATCTTCTCTTACCGGAGTGAAGTGTTGTGCTTGTGTCTGTCTGTGCGTTCTACTTTCAGATGCCCGCTGCTTCGTAAGACATTCTTTTCTCACAAAAACGACGACGGTGCGTGTGAGATAAAAACGTTCCTTTCATTCACCAGGCGGACTTATTTGAAAATCATCCAAGCACACCCGCATCAGTATATGTCGCGCCAGTAGCATAACTAAAATATGCAATCGCTTCATCCTCCTTTTCGCTGATAAACTCGCTCAGTGTCCTCACGGTTGGGCGGGTAGTCGAAGAGTTCGAGTTCGCAATATGCGGAAGGTTGTGCATAGTACATGTTTGTGCAAGCATAAATATGTTTGTATATGCATAAAGACAATGTTTTCATCCGTCACATGTGTTTGGATGTAAATATGAGTAGCACACCGCACACATCAGTTTACTTATTTAATGACTATGGAGTGGGTGTTGGAGTGTACGTCCGTGTGCGTGTGTGTCTGTGTGTTTGTAGTTCTGTCGCTATTGCATTTTATTTATTTATTTATTTATAGAAGAAACATTTTAATTGGTTGTATATTTTAGTATTAACGTATCAAACGCTCAAGCTAAACATTATGAGCTAAGCAAATAGGTGGAACCTGTTAACATTATGCAAAGCAACACTTCTAAACATTAATAACATCATCGATGCGATGTGATGCGACGAGCCTTGCTTATCCAGCATGTGCTTGTATTATTAAATAATAATCTGTGTAAGCAGATTGGTATCATCGTAAAATCGCCGAATATCGGTTACTCGATGATTAGAAATTCAAAATTAATTAAACTTTCTATACTTAACATTTTCTTACGACACACATTCCAATTAACTACAATTGTACAGAAATATGAAGGAGTGTTTATATTTGCTGGAGTTATGCAGGTTTCATTCGTTTCATTGAACATTAAAATTGATTTTTTATCCGATTTACCGATTCGACAAATTTCAACTCGATTTGTGACATTATGTATGATAATTTGGCGTAATAATTTGCTTACCATTTTATCTGATAGGTGTTAAGATTTTTAGAAAATTCTCAACCCTATTTCAAAGCTTTTGTTCAGTCCTTGAATCTGTAGTGTATGCAGCTGTAGGGTCATTGCAAACGCGTTCTATTCACTAATCTTTCATAATCTTCATAATCTTTCATAAATGGGTGTCGATAAAAATATTCGCAAACAAATTGTTTCCTTACACAAACTTAAGAAACCTCTATAATTACAACATTGACCTTAAAATTGAAATTAAAAATATCTCATTTCAGATAAATAAACTCATGTAGAAAAGCTCAAAGTATGAAGAACACTTAACCTATGTCCACGATGTTCTATAGTCAATTGAATAAAAACAATTTAAACATGTGAAATCAATTTATGCCGCTATTTTAACGAGTAAAACAATCAATAATAAATAGTAACCGAATGCCAACTTTTAGTACAGCCATTATGTCATTTTTGTTGGTTAAATTCCGATACACTTTTGCACTCCTGCTCGAGCCCACCCATGTTGAATGCCGGTGAGATTTGAAAGCAGAAAATTAAATATTTTACCGGCATGTTTGCTTCCCCAAACCCCCCACTTGCACGACTCGGCTGCAATGTGAACTCATTTTACAATTTTACCGCTTTTTTGCCGGTTACTTACATCCATTCCACTGCTGCTGCTGCTGCTGCTGCTGTTATTGCACTGCACTATCCGTAGAAGTTTTCAGTCAGGTGCACCACCGAATGCGCCTTCCCAACAGCGCCCACACCTCCGGTGACTCGATTTCAGTGCATCATTTCTCGCACAGCTTGAAATGTGTGTTGGCAGGCCCCTTCGCTGCTTCCAGCTGCTGGTAAACAGCGTCCTCTCCACGTCCCGTTGTGTTCCCTTCACGACGAACGTGTGTATCCTTTTCATGAGGTTTCGTTTCGTGTTGTTTCACGTTGGGCGTTAAGGTAAGCGCTTGGAAAGAATGTTGCGCTCCTTTTATTTCGTTATTAAACTCATAAACTAATATATTAACGAAGTATGAAAGCTTGGTTCATCCCCGCCTAGCGTAATATGTAGGCACTCCATCGCTGCTGAAGAGACGTTTAGCTGCAAGCGAAGCTGGTAAAGTGTGTGCGTGTATTTATGGTGTTTTTTTTTGTTTCTGTCCCTTCGTTACGTTTTGAAAGGGCGTATCGCGAAAAGCAAAGTGTAACGTGGTAGGCGTTGGCGCAATACTTCGAAAGTGCGCGTGGGTTTTTTGAAGGGGTTTTCCGTTACGAAAACCTTCTTCTGTTTCACAAATTGTTCGCCAACGATGGGACTTTTGTGCACTTTCGTCATCGCCACCGTCGTCGCCAGCGTCGTCGCAAACAACATCATCAGCGTGATTGGTGGTAAGTGAAAAGTTTCTCTATGCCCAAGAAGCGATAAAACAATTGTAGTTAGTGGCTCTTGGGCCAACTAGAGACCAGGGCACTAGAACTTCTTTCACCTTACTACGCCCGCAGGTGTCCCGAACGCGGTACTGTGTAGCACATTTTCAGCGAAGCGACCGTTGGAAAAATTTGGAATGGTGGCGGGGCGCTCTAACAAGAATTTATTTGGCCATTGAGGGTGCCCAAAACTTTTGCCCGAAAGTGGAAACGGTGTGTATCATTTCAAGTGAACACGGCGCAGTGGGGCAGCAGTATGTTATGCGTTGTTTACACTGACGATGGAACTGCTTCCTTTCCGTCTATGAATCTAGTATATTTCCTTTAAAATCCCATTACACAGTTTTTTCTGATAATACCGCTTAGACACAGGATCCCTTCCGAACTACTGTGTGACTGAGCAATTCCGTGCGATGTTTGTGGCCGTGCGTATGAGCTTAATACTGAATATACCTCCAGATTCCAGATTTTATACCACAACTTATGGCTATGGTCGCGTTCGGGTTTTATCGGCATGAGTAGCTGTATTGACTCCACGCTGCATAGCCTCGGCTACCTATTGTTGTCGGGCGTGTCAGCAGCGAATCCGGCCACTGTTCCTTCCGCCGAGAATCGTAATTCGCTGCAGTTTGCAAGCCCCTTCTCCTGAAACGCCAAATAATGGCCACGGCAGGGCACCTCCATCGGCGGATGAATGGAAAGTACGTGAGAAAATTGGTAAATGATCCCGAAGTGCACTGGTTTTGCCAACACACTGGTTGCAAATCTTTTGTTTGGTTTTCGATCGGATTGCATTCACGGGGCGGGCTGTACCGGGCCATACAACAGAGTGACTGTGTGGCTCCGATAGAAGAGAGCTACGTTGCCTTATTCCTATTGTCAAGGTGGCGCTGCATCGTTTACCACAGAAACGAAACACATTTTGCGAAAGGCTGTAACGCTGGTTTATTCTACCCCTACCCCGTACGTATGCGGCAAACGTTTTGGGTGGCCGGTACGAAGAGAAAGCGTAATTGCAAACTACCACGTAGTTTGCTGCTGCTTGCTGCGATAGAAGTTCGATAAATTTGTTGCCTGCGCAGGCGAACGATGCCGCGTTGGAAAGAGAGTTAACGTAAACTTTCCCACAAGCAAGTGCACGTTATAGTCATAATTCGATCCATTTAGAAATTATTTCTAAATGCTCCGTCCAATAATCTCAAATGAAACTATAGCTCTGCAAACATTCACACACGCCATGGATTCGGTGCCATCGTATGAAGGTTGTACTGAGGGATCTGGTGATTGGTGATTGGATAGATTAAAAAATAACAATTTTACCATTTATACCGATAGACATAATGTTTATATAACATGGTTGGAAGTATTTTCGAAAAGATGTTCGTGTACATATAGTGAAAACCACCGCAATATGAAAGAAAACACTAGAGCGTTTTACTCTGTATGAATGTGGTTTTCTACATGAAGATGAAGGTTTTGTATGAACGTTAACCAAGACATAATTAAATTACGAAATGTTACCCTTGTCACGTAATTTGGACGCATTTTTAACTCAACCTTAGACGCTGGTTGGAGAAGAAAAATCCCTGCCAAACACATTCCAGCGGGAGCCGAAAAGTTTGAATGGGCTTGTAAATTTGTTGCCAATATTGTTGAATGTGAGATCATCATTTTTCGCCCGAGCATCATCACCCGTGCTTGCGTTGCGGTGGATTCGCTTCACTTTGAATGGTTTTAATAATTTGAATTTATCGTGCTCCACCCGTTTGCTGATTGTGTTTCGGTTTTTACTAGAGCCCCGACCACGGGCTGGTTTTCGGTGCAAAATCGTGAAACGGGAAACAAGAATCCCTTTATCCAACAGAAACTCGTGACCAGAATTCACAACCATGCTCCCGGTCGAGCCGCTTGGAGCGCGGGGAAGAAAGTGGGCGAAACACGGCAGAGAGCAGCAGTGTTGGATGTAATGCTTTTCGGGCGGGTGAGTTGTTGCGTGGGGAGAAAATGGTACGTGTGCAAGGTTGATCCAACAGGATACATTGTCAGAAATCTTACCCTGTGTAACAGCGTCTGTGTGCACGGGAAAACCTGCTCCGAAGATTCCGAAAAGGAGTATCCCCCGGTACAATGCGACATTCATCCGGAATGTGGATGGTGTGGCGGGTACACAGGGTAAGATTACAGCTGTCTTGCTTTGCGTGGGACGCGCGGCCACTCAGAAAGCACACGGCGTCTCTTCAAAGCGGGCCCTTTCTTCTCCAAGCACCGTCAGTGTGGTTTTTTATGATATACACAAGCCAACGTTTGGCTCGCTGTATACTGGAAAGCAAGCTACTGTAACCGAGCGATTTTTTTTTCTCGAGGACTGATCGTTGCTAATAAATCTGGTCAATGTGCGGTAGCTTTTAACCACCGCCCATTGCCAACCGAGCAAACGTTGCGGTTGGCAATCTTTTTTTTTTCGTTTGCTGCTTAAACTCTCTTCAAACCATTTATCCTTTCGGGATAACAAACGAGCAGGGCTTGTGCATAAATCCGAGTACGAAAGCACGGAGGCGATATGGGTAGCATAGTTACCCGGGAATGGGAGATGTATTATGAACAGCTTTGGTCACGAGACATGATAATAATATAAATAAAGATAAATTTTAATGCAGCAAATGCATCAAACGTGCAAGGCTCCTGTCAAACACTCATATTTTCGGGGTGCTGAGTTCTAAAATTTGAGCAATAAGACTAGCAACTTTTGAGCTGGTGTTATTCCTTGGTTAGAAGCAAGTTTGCGTACATTTGAAATGTTATCTATGTGTTAGCTAAATCTTGGTATTTATTGAAATATTTAAGAACTGATTTTACCACGATAGCTGCTCGCTACGGGCAGACTCTCTAGAAGGTATGTTGGTTGTTTGATGTAAAAAATCAACGTTATTCCCTCCTATCCTCTGAGTCGCTCTTTATTTTTTGTTTACATTACATTTATTACATTTTTACATTTTATTACAACGTACCATCTGAGGGTCGCCGAACCTTGCATTTTGAAAGGAAATCTTGATTGATTAATTGTAGCGTTTGTTCTCCAATGCATAATGCAATTGTAGTATTTAATGCAATATTTCTAGAATTGTTTTATCAAAGTTAATACTAATGACGTTTTTCGCTTGATGAACGCCCAGCAAAACTGTCACGAGTAGTTATGAGTCGTAAGTGGCCCGTGTGATAATCGAAAGCAAATGGACAGTGCTTGTTCATCAATCAATCAATTCGACTAATTAATGAAGCAAACCAAATTTCGATGTTGAGTGTTAAACCACTGCACCTGATATAATTATCGCCGGAAAAGTTTCTTCACAGCAAGTCTTGATTGCGGTTGGCAAATTTATCACCCTATGCTCCAGCTTACAAGATACGACACTGCTTCCAGCACTTAGTAGCGTGTATGGATCTTCCAAATTATTCGCGCGTAACTCCGGCGAAAGTTATCTCGTGCGCTGATCAATCAATTAAATCCGTGCTAGTTTTCTGTGACTTATCTTGAACACGGTGTAGCGCAAACGGTGACATTTCGTGTATCGTTAATGGATGTGCGTTGATGGGAAGAATGTATCGACCTAGCGGAGACGCGAGCTGCCTTTGGGAGGCAGTCCATAAATAGGCGATGGACTGACGGATCCTAACGGCACTGGTGGGTGAAGCTGGTTGTTTGCATTCAAATTTTCACATAACCCCGTAAAGGGGGCGGATGATGGTCTGGGTCTTGCATGAAAAATGGCCTAATAACTACTGTTATGGCATATCATTAGTTACTCCAATCACAATTAGCTGTCGTGCCGTGACCACCGTCGCCATGCAATCCTCCCACCATCTCCCGCACCGCTCCAAGTCCTAGTTGCTGCTGTGTTGATTAAAGAAATGTGTTGTCGCTCCCAGGAGGAAGGATCCGGGGAGGAATGGTGCGGAGCGGTTCAAACTGGCGCCGGGGGTGTGTGAGGTGCGAGCACACGAAGCGTAGTTGTGTAGCCAAAGTTTCGCTAAAGGCTTCCGCGTGCTCGGTTGTGTTTAGGCACCCGGCAAAGAATGCATGAATGAATGGGAAACGATACTCACAGCACTGATTGATGGCCCACTATTTATAATACTCCTTTTTGGCAGTACGGTAGTGGCACGGCCGGATGAAGTCGAACGTTGGTGGAAGTTTCGCTTTACAAACGGCGTCAGCAGTCAGTGACTTGCGCTATTGCTAGCGCTATCGAAATTAACATTAGCACTACACACTACACTCAGCAGGGGTAGGCTTGTGTTACGGGTTACGTTTGTATTGTGTCGCATTTGATAGAATGGTGAGGTAGGTCCGCCTACCGGAGTTCTTTCTACGACACCTGCTCCAAAACAGATTCGACGTGGAGTCGGTATAATAATGTGCACATTCATTCCGATCGCTGCGATTCAGAGTATTTTTTCCGAGCCCATTTGTTTGTGGTCGTTTTCAATGTTCTTCCACATTGCTGAATGTTATATTCAGCTCGCCAGCGCCATGTTTTACGGGGTTTCCGATCCACCCGACTTCCGCTACAATGCAAGATTCGTATTAGCTTTCATTCTGCCATGTTGCGATAATTTCGACACCCCGTCTTCGTCCCATTCCTTTCCCAGTACTGGATAGCAAATGGTGTAAAATTATAACCATTAGCCAGAATATGAATTGTTTCGACACGGTTGTCCGCCGACTCGCTCGCGGCGAAATGATCAAGTGGCCACCGAATGTGACATTTGATATGGCTCGCCGGCCGAACGGACTATTAATTGTTCGACGACGGTTTACAGGGGCAGAAGTGCAAGAGAACCAACGAGACTTCGGAAAGCCAAAAAAAAAGCTTTTATCGCTGTGTCAACGTTGTACATCGGAGACCGTGTTACAGTATTAGACCGGATATAATTACGTTTCTCGCCCACTTCCTTCAGGGTCCTATTTCCTCACTAACTCTCTAATTCGCTGTATCTCTCTCTCTTTCTCACTATGGCTGTCTCTCTCTCTCGCTTTCTTTCCCGTCCACTCATCCCCTGTTTCACGCGTACAATTGCCCCGAAGAAGTTTGCTGGGGAAAGTTTTGCTGTATTTGCAGCGCAACACGACAAAGGCGTCTTCTGCTTAATGAACTGGATCGAAAGACTACGCAACATTTCGTGTTTGACAGATGTTTCGTCACAAATGGCTCGCTGCCTCTCGCTCACTGTGGTTCCTGCGTATTCGGAAAGTGTAATCGTTTGAGTAACTTTTCAAACTTCACCAGTCTTAACTTCCGCTTTAGCAAAGCTAACCGCCGTCATCGTAGGTCTGCTTGGTGTTGGCAACGGCTTCCGCTGCCTGCTTTCCCGAGTACGCACTACTTGATAGTTGAGCGAACCTTCCTCTTCTGGCAACGCGAGCTTCGTACGGATGTTATTTGCAAGCTGTGATAAAGTTTTCCAAAGGTTGCGGATGGCTTTTCTCATGAAAGGGGATCCTTTTGATGTATCGCATGTTTGAACGTGGTCTAGAATATCTCACAATCTTGGACGGTACCCGCGCTGGCATGCAAAAATTATTCGGCGTTTTATTCACGCATTATTTCACCAAGCTAAGCCGTGCGTGAAATAAATATATTTATTCAAACGATTTTCTCACTTTTTTTTTGGCTGGTACATCATGCACCATCAGAATGAAACGTTTCAGCTAGAGTTAAAAGCTAAAAGCACTTCCATCCTTTCGATTGAATCTAAGCGCAGCAGTGAGGTTTATTACGGCCAAAAACTGCATGGCTCCCATGCTTGAT
>JXXA01002894.1:0-11698 GCA_000956255.1 Anopheles punctulatus | reverse complement strand
GCCGCAAAATGACCATATTTATCTGCAAGTGGTTTCGTTTGTGTCAGCTGTGTTTTTGCACAACCGACGAGGAGTTTGAGCCGCAATTATGGAGTACGAGATGAGTTTACTGGTTATTAACCAAAATGTTTAAACGTGAGCCGATGAGCCGAGCTGGGTTAGCTGAAAATGGTGATGAAATGTAGCCTATTTTAAGCCACCGTTTGTAAAGGTCACACAAAGGTCTTTCTCTCTTTTTCCCTCTCTCTCTCTCTCTCTCTCTCCTTGTCATGTGCACTACCAGATGTGGGCAGCAACTCCTTCCAGTACCTTTCAAAAGACGTCCTTATCACGGGCGATTGGCTACGACAAGTTCTCGCAGCATGCGTAACAAAACATAAATAAATAAAAAAAATAAAACGGCGTGTTATTCATGCTATCAACAATGTACGCGGGTCTGGGTACAATCTGCTACCACTATCAGCAGACGTCAGTGGTAACGGTTGCCCCGTCCGGATGCAGTTGAACAGAAAATTACGTGTAATGAGTCACTGCCGCTGTTGCGGTCCAATTCTATCCGAGGTTACGCTCTTGACTAGGGCGACCTACTGAGAGTCTATCGAAGAAAACCTCCCATCGGACAGTAAAATAAGAGCGTATTTTAAAATCGTTCTAAATGACTTTAAACGCTTCACGCTTCCATCACCAGTTTGCTTGTCTCGTGACGACGCGAACATAAATCCACCCGGAAGTCACCGAATTGACAGCCGCTATGTTTTAATGAATTTTCAAAACTAAACACGGTGGCGGCCCAATAAAATAGGGAAACTCGTGCCATTTGCGCCATGTAGCTCGCTCGCGTAGAATCTTTCATTCTTGCCGAGTTCTTGCCACCGAAACGGAAGGTGGCGTAAACCAGAAGCGCATCGTCTTCGTCCGTACTTCCCCCAAAAGCAGCTCAGGCTCTTGGACGATGCGAGAGCAACAAACATAAATCAACAAATTCATCCAGAGCTACGCAGCGCTGTCCCACATTTTGTCTACAGCAGAAGGAAATGAATGTTTCTGTTTTTCGGAAGCCCACCACGTCCAGTGGAATTAATTCATTCCCGGTTGCGGCAGCGGATGCGGAACGCGGAAGGTTACTTCTCGTGTCCACGCTTTCAAGCGCATCTTCGCGGGGAAGATTGATTGAAGATAGTGCTGCTAGCGGTGGTGCCAGAAGAAGTCGAAATGCAAGATGACAGCCCGAATGGGTCATCTTCTTCCGGGAAAGAATGAAGCCATCATAAGTGTACTCAGTGTCGCGATGCAAAGGACGGTATTTTTAAAAGCATATCCCCGCCTCAGCGCTGACTTTTTGTTTCTACTAACAACTAACAACAACTCTTGTAAGAGCCTGGTTGCACGATACTTGACCATAAATTATGTCAATTACAGGAGTGTTCTTTTACCGCCGACCACCTGATCTAGCATTTTGTTTCCTTACAATGCGCTTTATAATTAACCAGAAATAGCACACATTCTATCCAGTGCACTTTCTCTCGGCGCTGCTGATTGACGTGCAAATGCCGTCGCCGTAAATCAATTATTTTTACAGCCTTTGCTCGCATGACCAGCCGACGGTCTTCTGTTCAGTTCGTTCGTATTTGTCACGAACTGTACATCATTCGAGCCGTTCCGTGGTCCACTCTGCTGTCCATCCGGCTAGGGTTTTCCTTTCCAGTAGCGTGCCCAACCGACTGTCACCGCGCCAGTTCGGCCGACCAGTAAACGGACAGGGAAGAGAGTTTCGATCCAATTAATGTATCATCAATCGCAATTAGAGTGAGTGGTTGATATGCTATCGCGCCGTCGAGGTTTCTTTATCGGTGGATTAGACACACCGAGCGTCATGTCGAAAGTACATTCAGAGAGTGTTTATAATCAATTGACTATCCGTGCTCCAAATTCTAATGTGACCTCTTTTCGCTCTCTCGTTTTACGTGAGTTTTTCCGAACGTAACTTCCGATGGGCGCGATGGGAAATGGCTAATGATGCTAATGAGGAGTCAGATCTGCCTACCGTGCAACAACACATCAATCCGGGCGTGGTGTTTACTCAAGAAGTCAGCTCTACTTGCCCCATCGGCGCAATTGCAACATCGCTGGCCGCTGCAGGATACTTTCGATGGACCAATCGCACCGAAATTGCATAATAACGAGATCCACTCAATTCGAATCCGACACACGAGCTGTGTGGCCCGCTTCCTGCAGTGGTCTTCGGTAATTTTGGATTGCGCGACCATAATTGACCACCAGATGAGCCGGGTATCTTGGTTACTTTGTCATTATTACCGCTCGCGTGTTCGCTTATCAGCGTGGAGTTGTTTTTTTTCTGTCCGATTGTATCACCGTAGGAAATAGTTTTAATGGAACCGATAAGTTAAAGCTCCTTCCGCGTGTGCATCTAGAAAGGTGTGGCTTTGATTGTATTTCCACCATCGCGGTTATGCAATGGTGCAAGATCGATCGACGTGGCCTGCGAGTGCATTCGCAGCGGAAACGGAAAAGAGCTCGATTGATGACGGATCGAAGATGATGACCACCGCACCGGTTGCGGCGATGCTTCCGGTGTTTCCGCCGAAGAGGAATCTCGTTTGTGTTAAAACTACCGCTAAATCGAACGAACCCACGCGCGCGTTTGCAACGGTGGCCCAAATTTTACGACGATCTTCCTAGCATTGCTCAACGTTCGCGTCGGGCACACCGTTGATGACTTTTCACGACGGTGGGGGTTGCGTTTGTCGTGGAAAATTGCGTCCATGCACCGCTCTCGCGCCGGCTTCAACCGCGCGTAACCGGGCCGTTTCGGTAGGATTTCGCACTGTGCCAACCTGTGACCCGCCGCGTGGTCGCGATCGTTTGCAGGCGTGCGTGTGTGCTGCTCTTTCGCTGCTTGGATGGTAAAGTAATTTCGGTTGAATTTTGACCCTCCTCCTTCCCGCACGAAATTGACAATCGGCAAAAGGGTACTTTCTTCGCACGAACCGGCACTCGCACCGCGAGTGATGCAATTTTAATGGTCTCGTCTATCGCTTCCTTTCTCCGCATCCTGTCGCGCTTGTGACGGCGGAAGGTGTACGAGCCGCTTTGGCCTCGTACGATTCGGTGCATGTTTATTTATTTTCATTGTACCGCCACGGTTTTGGTGCTCTCCGCGCAAGATGGATTATGCTCCATTATGCGCCATTATAGTCGAATGGTGCACTGCGCTCGATTGCGCGCTGACCACTAGGAATGGGGCCGGCTTTGGAAATGCGCTGTAGTAAACTTTCGCCTTCGCTCGAAAAGGTGTGAAAACGGGTTGGAAAACCGGTGGCAACACAATACGCGTCAATTCCCCCGAAAGTGTGGTGCATTTGTATTAGGCGTTGAAATTACTGTGCGACTCGTTATTTCATTAATTATATTTTCATTTGTTCGGTGGTAATGTGATTATGTTTAGAGGAGTACGCTTTTAGCTGTTAATGTGATGGACAATTGTTGGAGTTATTGTTTGAATGAGGTGGTTTAGCGACACAAATGGTTTGAAATTATGAGCATTGTAAGCAATAGGGTATGCTTAGAATGAAAACTCTTCTGACAATGCGTAAACGTCACATAAGCTCTTGTATAAGTGCGGAATCGTTTTAGTTAATAAAGTAGCTGTGATATGTAGGTGAGAAATTTGAAAAACTTCCTCCCCTACCAAGATTAAAACAAACAAAAAATACCCAAAACAAATTGTTTTCAAGTGATTTGTGCTTGTTTTCGGATGAAAAGGCAATTCCCTACATCACAACAACACGATGTATATCGAGCCGAAAATGTGTACAACAGCACACGATCGCGCTCCATAATTTCATTCCAGTGGCGTGCCACGAATCCAGATGCAAATGTTGCTGCTTCTGCTGCTGCTGCTGCTGCTGCGCTCTACGCCAGACGGCCGGCAGATCCCAGCGGCTTTTAAGTGAAGGTCTTATTATCCACTTAAAAGGTCTCTCCCCATCCGCACTCTCCCGGGAAGCATATTGGCAAACGAAACAACATTACCACCACCACCAATACTACTACGCCATCTCGTCGTGCGCGGCCCATCTATTGGTTTGGCGGACGCGTGGTTTATGTTGCATTTATTGCCGTATCTGCGTGATTCTGCGGTTTTCCCTCCGCGGCTGTGTGCGTGCGCTTGTTCTGTCCGCGGCGCGAGTGGTTTATGCTCGCGCTGCGTTGGTATCTCGGGTTGGGTAAGTTTTCTGTCCCGGTTGATATGCCGCGATGGGTACGTTCCGTGTTTATGATTGGCACGCATTTCGAAGCCGAGAGTTATAGTTCGATTTTATGTGTGTGTGAGCAGACGATTTGTTGCAGTGGAATCTTTGAAGTGGATGCGATTTGGTAGAACGTTACGGGAAGCTGCTGAACGGGTTACTAAAAATATTATTTGATTTTAATTATTTCAACCTTTCGCTTTTTTTTTTGGCGTGACGGGAGAAAAAGAGACACACTTTCATCTGGAAATAACATCATAGAAGATGATTCGAGGGCACAATATGTGCAGGGTTAATATGTTTTATGCACTATCTTGCATCGTTTCTCTTCACACGTTGCTGCTGTACGCTGAAAGAAGCGCACGAGCCAGACGAGTGCAGGAGGAAGAAGGGTAGCATGTTATTTATAAATATTCATGTTTGTGTTTACTGCGTTGCGCTTGTTGCATAGTGCTGTCTGCCGCTGTTGCATCGCTAGAAAGGCTAGCCGTTCTCGACACGATGGCATATGGTTCGGCGTGCTCATCATATGTGCGTGCATGGTTCTGGAGATAAAGCAGGACGTAATGGCTCCCGGAAGGGTCTTTGGTCGTGGTGCGTGAGTTTGCTAAGCCGTGAAGCGAAGCATCGAGCATTGAAAAGGGTTCGGATGGGAATTACCTTTACCGAACGATAAGGAACGTTGCGTAGCGTTGGATTAGGCGCTGGTCTGATTTGGATGAGCACGACCGACGCCGATCGTGACGACGACGGCTCATGTTACGCATAACGCGCATAATAATGCTCCAGATTCACGCGCATGATTGATGTGTTGTTGTTCGCTTCTCTTCTCCCATGTCTAGAAAGAAGAAATCCTAAGCGCTAAAACAAAGTCCAATGGGTACACTGTTTAGTCGCCGCGTACAACCATAACCGCATGTTTAATTTAATTAGTTTCAGGCGGGAAGATGAATCCAGCGTCCATTTCGCGCAAACACGCGTGCTGTGGAGCTATTATTAGGCCACGCGGAGACTGACTGCTGACTTTAATACTCTCCTCCTAAAACCAGACCAGCTTTTTGATGTGCTCCACGCCGTTTTGGAGCCCACCCTGAACCCCAGTGCGTGGAAGCTGAGTGGATGGTGGTCCCATAATTGATATGAGTTATGATAGTTTCGAGTCGTTCCCGACGTAATTGGTTTGAACTTTTCCGATGTGCGGCCCAAAACCTCTTTCAAACCCTTCTTTTGGCCCTTAATACGCGGACGGGCGGCCCCGTTCGAAACGCTCCTGTCACGGTGGGAGCGAGTCATTGCTGTGACCGCCCAAGTGGTTTTTTTTTGTGGAGCGATTTTTACGACTCAGCTTTTCGTTGCAACCGATTCGTTCGAGGTGAGCGATGATTTATCGGCGGGGGCTTCTTCGACTAGGCAGGAGCGCTTTTGATAATGGCGGAGAAGTTTTATTTCCTCCGTGTTGCATGCTGGAGTGGCAATCCGGTGGTCATAAAATGGATGATAAAAATGGCCTACTAGACTTTAGCTTTAGCTACTTTAGCTGAAATGATCGTGAGAACCTTTCGGGTTTTGCTTGTCGGAACATGGGCTTAATCGGGAAACGTGTGGGTTTAATGTACGGTGCGAGATACGTCGAGAGGAAAGCTGTAATTAATTACAATTTAAAGGCTAATTGGTGAAGTGGTAGTTTTCGGTCGCCACTGTCACAGCTTACGAGATGTGAGGTTAGGGGATGCAGCGGGAACCACTTCTAGCCCCATTAGGGCTGGGAAAACTAGTATCATTACATCACGCAGATTGAAGCGATCAATAAATCAAGCACTCCTTAGGTCGGCGCAAAGCAACACTTGAGTTTTGAGCAGCTTCCAATTAGTCCAACGCGCTGTCATATTACCGATCGTACATCAATGAAGCAATGTTTATTGCCAGTGAAAGTCACACTTGCATTTTTAATGGCACACAGCAAACAAGCACGGCCCGTGTCGTGCACACTTGATGCTCTCTTTAACGACTCTTCCAGCGGTCAGTGGTCAGTGTGAGCGAAAATGCCAAAAAATTAAGCCCAAACGGGAGAGTCGCTACCGGCTGCTGCTGGCACTTTTCACGCTCTGTTTTGCGGTTTATATTGCAGCGGGTATCAGTTTCACTTTTTCCTCCGTGTTGTTGCTCCGTGATGGGTTTTTTTTTATTTTGGAGCTGCCACCGGTACTTCCGCTGGGCGCGTGTAAACATGTGGCGTTTTTTGTTATCCCCTTTGCCCCCATCCACGACTCTACTCACCCGCGACGCCACTTCAATCTCGGACGAGATACGAATCTCACCGCGGGGTAGCCTCTTGATATAATCAACAGACGATAAATTAGTGCGCGACCGTTGTCGATGGAAAGGTTAATAGAAGCTTCGTGTGTGTGTGTGTGTGTGTTTGTTGCTGCAGCTACCAACTACTCCTGGCGGGGATATTGAAGAGCCGTCCTATGACCTTCGTCAACGGCACCGAATCAACGTTGGAACGCGTTCGATCGGGAAGGAAGTCTTCGCAACCGCGGAAGCTAGTGTGTTCGCCTTGAGTTACCGAACTATTTTCGGAAACCCTTTTTTTTTGCGCACCGCGAATCGGAAGGGTTGAAGGACGTTGTCGAACGTCGTTGGTGCTAAAACGTGTTTTTTTTTGTATGTTGAGGGCGCCCGCGAAGGGAAATGTGTGCCACATGATGCATTGCCAGGCGAACCTCAAAAGGCATGTTGTTGTTTTGTATACTTCGCACAACCGTCTGCGTCTTCGTCCGCTGTCTGATCTGATTCTGTCCGAGTGCGCTTAGCACTGGCTGGCTCTAGCACTCGCTGAACATAACAACAACAACAAAATGGGAAAAAAACAACTGGTGAAAACGTATCGATTTACGAGGCTTCTCCGGCCGGTTCGGTCGTACGTGACAGGGCGGCAGCAAGTAGGTCAGACGTCTTGGCAGGCAAACTGGACCTACCCTAAACCCCGTTCGCTCGGTTCCGACAGGCACAGTGGGGACACTGGGGCTTGTGCCCGTTTCGGGAAGCTTTCTTTCGACCGACGACGGTACGACCTCCCCGGGCTTAGCTTGGTCAGTACGCGCCGTACGTGTGTGTTCACCCCGCGTGACCGGGGTGAAGGGTGTGAAATCAATTATCACAAGACGCGAATCGTGATTGGAATACTTTCGACTGCTTGTAAACTGTCTTTACGATGCGGCCCGAACCGGAGGTGTCCCGGGCAGGGCATTTATTTACCTTCTCTCTGAAGGCCACTCAAGGCACAAACGGACCGGCGGGTTGGTCTGATTGGTGGCCTTGTTTCTTGCCTCCCTGCAGCGACCTCCTGCTACCGCTCAGTGCGCTTCCTTCTGCGGTTGGTGCGTGTGCGGAAAGATTGATTGCGCACGGGAGCGTTGGGGTTTTGGTCGAAAATAGTTTACCAGCGACGGGAACGTGTGTTGCACGCTAGTGCGTCGCTAAATGAGCGCAAGAATGTCATCGCTGCAGCGCTTCTTCGATTCCTTCGCTCTGCAGAAAGTTTCTTTGTTTTTTTTTGTGTGCAGGTTTCGGCGTGGCAAAGCGTTGGAACGATTCTGTGTGTGCGTGTTTTTTTTATTTTTTATCGGAAATATTTCTCCTTTTCCTTAGCGGCTTTAAACTGCATCATCGAAGCGTTTCGAGAGCATAATCCAATTGCTTTGTCTCCGAAGCGCACCGATGTTTGGAAGTGAATGTATTAGTTTTTGTTCGTGTGCCTTCGTGTGCCTGAACAGTTTTGCAAGATAGTGCGCAGATACGGACGGGGCGGACGGGACGAAGTTTGATGCAATGTAGGTCACAAAAGTTTTACCGACTCTTCTGCCCCTTCTGGCAGCAAATTGTCGGAGCGATTTCGTTGGACGAAGGAGATTGGGTTGAGGTAAATGAAGTTAGCGAGTTTCCAATTGAATCGAGTTTCGAAGAAACGGATTGATTTAAATCGATTAATGCTGTCGAGCCAGATACGATCATTATATTGTTTTTCTTTGGAGATAGGTTTTGGACACGATAAGTTAGTATATTTTAGCATATTTTTAAAATCAACTTCATAATATAAATTGCTTAGAACTATTGAATACTATTCAATTTAAGGTTGTAAAATTAAAAAAAAACAGAAGATTTCATAGTTTTACGAATTTTCGAGTTGAAATGATAGATTTGTGGGGATTAAATCTTTATGTTGAATTAAATTCGAACTCAATAAACGAACAAAAACACTTACCCTTGTTTTTCTAGCTTCTAACCAGCTAGTTGGCATTTTGTTTTCGGCAACGACTGTTGCAAGTTATTGCACTCGCGAAACTCGCTTTCCGCCCCATTTCAACATTCCGTTCGCATTCCAGAGCAACATGGCGAAGGTGCCAAAATAAATCCCACTCCCAGTCAAAGGTGCACCACGCAGTGTTGGTCCTCTCTCGCCGAACGATGCTGCTCGGGGAGACAGCATATATTTTTAATACCGCATGCTTTAGAAGCAACACCCTCCCATCGGGTTGTTCATCACGGCTCGTACGACGATGCTTCTCTCCCGTGCATGAAAACGCGCGCGGCAGTAACCACGGTACAGCACAACATCTGTCGGCAGAGTGCACCGCTGCCAGATTTATGCTGTGACGGCATTTTTCGGTATTTTTGCGGCAATCTGGTCGGCGAACGGTTTTCGCATGCTCGAGCGCTCGACCTGGCAGCGTTCCACCGGTGGTACGGATTGCGGCATGCAGTGCTGTCGGTCCCACGCATTATCTTCTTGTTGATGAGGTTGTATCATCGCTTAATGGCAGAAAAGGAGTTCGGGGGAGTCGGAGAATCTAGGGTTTGAAAATATGATACGTGTTGAGTGCTGTGTTTTTTGTCAGCATAAGTGGAACATGGAGTTGGAACGTTGTATTTATTACGAATCGAGCTAATCTTGTAAATAATTAAGATGTTATAGATCGTTTGCTCAAACTGTCAAAAAAAAAAAAAATATTAAAACGAGTAATTTTTTTTTTCTTGGAAATGAGTATTTTTTATATATTATTTTATTCATTCTAAAGAAAAAGCCTACGATTGCTGATGTACGTACGGGGGCTGTGTTCCATCAATTTCTTACTTAAACACCTTGTGAATAAGTTGAAAATCATTGCGCTTGTCATCTGATGTGCTGAGTTTATGAGTGTTGATGAAAGTTTATGTTCGTTTTACTGCCATAAAAGTGTGCCCCCGGCCTTTAGAGTGGCAGATTCAATTCTGATTAGTCGCAAATTTATGCACCATCGTTAGTGCGGAGAAGATGCAGTTACGGCCCATTCAATTTGTCAAAGAAGTGTTAATAAATGAATGTACGATTATGGGACATACGTTTGAAGCAAGTGTTATCACACCACCGTGTTCAGAGCCAGATGCCATGAAAACCGGACATGTAGATACGAACAAATGGGCGATAAAAAAGAAAGGTTCATAAATTGCGCAACCAGTGAAGACCGGCGCGTGCATAAATGAAGTGAGTTTTATGCTAATTGCTTCACCCCCCATTCTCCGCTTTCCTTGTTCCGCCCGCTCACGTTTTGTCGAAAATCGTTCGGTTCGGTGTTTGCACACACCTTTCCCGGTGGCGGAAAAGCGTAGTTTTATAATAGCGCAGCGAGAAGCAGGCATATTATATTGAAAGGAGAGCGTTTGTTGGTTTGTTTGTCGTGCGAAGGGTTTCCCGATCGGTGGGTTGGGTGGGTGCAGGTTTTTAATTGAATTATATCGCTTAAGGGCGATTAGGTCAGGCTCGCTGAGAAAGGCGGTTAACGTTGACAAGTCGTACCAACCGCGCACGTTTGTGTGATCGTAACGATCGAGAACTGGTTCGGTTCAAATTTCTCCGTGAAGCAAATCAATAAAATGTTTATTTTTTTCGTAATAATCCTATCTTTTTTTTTGCCCTCTTACGTACCGTTTTTAGGGTGGTCATTTTTTGTTTCTCCTTTCGTTCGGTTCCGTACCACTGGCTGCACGTGGTGGTTCGCTTCCGTTCAAATCGCATCGAAGTGCAGGAGGGAAAGTCTCCGTTACGACGTTGCAACTGGAAGGAAGGAGAGATTCGGTGCACCAAACCAAACATCCCGACGGTTGGAGGGGGTGGGGGACCATTATCGGAGGGCTCGAAAGGCTCCCTATCTCTCCTTCTCTCTTTTTAGCCCATAGTACAAAACACAACAACTGGGGCAGCTACGGCTCTGCTTGCTTTAATTGTTGGTTACTGTTGCTACTTGCCTCTTCCGCGTGACGTTTATCTGTACTGCCTGTCGGTTTAGTAGAAAGAGTGAAAATATTAACCAAAAGGAAAAAAAAACCCCCGGTCGGAGTCATTTCTGCCCCGGCACTGCCAGAAAAGCGGCCATAAAAGCGTTTGCATCGTGCACCACACGCTGCGCGCCCCAACCCGTCAGCGGAAACGTAGCTTTTCATCAATATTGGGCGCTTTTAGTGTTGGTTAGCCTCATCAACCGTCCTCCCCCCCACCTCCCCAGGCCGGACTGGTTCGCGCTAGAGTGTGAATGAAAAATGCAGTAAATTAAGTGCGATTAATTCGGTGCTGCTGGTGTTTTTTTGCTCCACACGCGCAAGTCTTATTTTTTTCTCCATCGATGTGTTGTTTTCCGTCGCTCGTTCGTGCTAAACGCTTCAATGAGTTTGAATTTCGGGTGTATTTGTGGTTTGCTGTGTGTTTCATCGCAAAGTCCACGTAAGCCTCCCACCAAGGCTCGCCGAAGTGTCTTAGTAAACAGTTTTTTTTTTAAGCGAGACGCGAAGGGTACATTCGAAACAAAAAATCGGTGCGGGGCTCAGCCGAATTTGGTAGCTGCTTTGATACGATTTTCACAACGATTTCAGGCAGATTTGCTAATAGCAAAGTAGAAAAGGAAAACCAAAACTAGCGATGAGTTTACGAGGTTTGTGCAAGAAACGATACGCGGCTGCATATGAAGCCGACCGATGGGGAGGCATACGTCACGATAGCGATCGGTGTTAATCGATCGGAACGGATTTGGTTTGTGTTTTTAGAATGTTGGTGGTTTTTGTGTTTTATCGTCACATTCCTACCAGCGGTTGACAGCATTTTTTAGACAGCAGTGACCTTTTTAACAGCAAATACCATGCTGTTCTCTATGCTGCGGAGAGTTGATTATTTGTAAACACATACTTCCTGCAAATGCGATTACTGGCCAGTGAGGATGTTTACGTTTTGCGCTACTACTCGAACGATGACGTGATAATTCGTGGCGGTAATGAATGTTTTTCATTGTTGGCACTTGCTGGCATTAGCTTTTTGTTGCGGTCTAAAGAATAAAATATGTGAAATACCTGATTTAATTATTTTAATCTATCATACACTAGTTATAAATAATTAA
>JXXA01002889.1:0-15870 GCA_000956255.1 Anopheles punctulatus | reverse complement strand
GATAATTTTCCTGCAAGCTGCAGCTGAAGTTGTCGTTGAAGCAGCGTCCGTTCGTAGCCGTCGGTGGTGCGTAAACAATCCTCTTTTTGAAAGAAGAGAATTGAGGACTGTATCCATCATGCTGCACCAGGCAAACGGACAGGCTCCTTGCTCTTTTTGAAACACCAAGCAATCACGGCAATTTTCCAAGACAACGCAAACCATTACAACGTTTGGTCGTTTGGTGGGCAACGGGGAGAACATCGTCAGCATTAAGTTAATTTAATTATTACCAATTATCGAGCGAAATGCTACCGCTCGAAACGGGAGGGTTTCGTTCAAATTTTTTTTCATCACTAGAACGATCACTGCCGTGGGCGCGGCTGTGTGTTGCGGTTGCTGGTCGGTAATTAAGTTGTCCACTCAATCAAACGAATTTCCACCCAACCCGAACGCGAACGAATCGAAATGTCAGCCCGGCCCTCGAATCGGGCCCGGTCAAATCGAGCTGACGGTTGATTTTTAATTTAGCAAACTTTTTTATTGCTGTTATTACTGCTGCTACTACCCTCGGCGAGTGTTTCCCAGCGCTTTGGGTGGATGTAAACCGAGTCGATTGGGAAGTTTGTTTGCACGAGTGAAAAGGGCACACTGTTAGTTCGATTGAAGGAAGGTTATTTGTTTGCTTGTTGTTAGGATGTCTCAAATTTGGGGTGAATAATAGACATTTTAGCAATTTTATTTGAATATTGCATTCGAAATGACGGATGGATGCATTGAAAATTGTCTCTAGCATAATCAAAATTTTTCCTTTTGTCAGGCAATGTATGATTTAGGTCAACATTTTCCTCGCTAACGAAGCATTTTCCTACCCAGTAAAGCCAAAACCACGTACGGTTTGCTCGAAAAGCATGGCGGCTAAAGCTTCATTTGTCAAAAGGAAAGATTAGTAATTTACCCGCTGATCACTATCATCCGACGCATTTAAAAAAAATCTGCGCATGCAAATGTGTTTCGATGCGAATATATGAAAGCCGCCGAATTATCCAATTACGATTGAAAAAGAAATAAAAAAAAACACCGACAAATGGTGAGAAGTGTCGTCTACCTATCGTCGACCGATCATCGCCCCAGGGGGTGGTTTTTCTCTCGTTGTTTCTTTGCTGTCATTTCCGTTCGATCAACCGGTCCCTGAAAACCGTTGTGACAGTCGTAACTGGCAGCGACATTATTCATGTCGATTATGTTCATTCTTGATGATTTGTGTGCGTTTGAAATGGTTTGAACGGAACGAATGTTAATGCTACCGTTGCCGTGTGCACCGAAGGCTCTCCGCTGCTCCGTTGATGATGAAGATTGAGAACGATGCTTCGGTGCCGCGGTGTCGTGGGAGCGAGGGGGTTGCGTGGAATGTCCTTCGACGGTGGCGCAGGCAGTAAGTCGATTTTCGTGGCCCCGTGGAGGTAGAATCCTGTTCGAGAAATCCAAATCATCTCCACTGCTAAAACCCAATTTATCACATTCCCGGAGACAATCCATCACAGGGGCTGCCGGGTTCGTACGAGCAGCACCGGGCGGACGGATCTCTGTTCAATTTGAGAAATGATTCATTTGTGTGCCGTTCAAGAGGACAGCTTGTGTGTGTTTGTGTATACGCGTTTTAGTGTGTTTGCGTTCTTCCGTTGCGTTTTCTTGGACATCGGATTCCATTTTTTTTATTTGTTTGTTTGTTATTATTTTTGTGTGGATCTAAAGTGTTGGTGGCGATGGTGACGTCCTACTACGATGTGGATCCGTTTTTTCGGAATGCGTAGGTTTTATGAAATGCTTTCATTCTGCGCTGGGTGTGTTTTATTATAGCCTTGTTTTTTTTTTACCCTGCCCTCGGTTCAGCTGCCGGTGGCAGAGTATGGTATTCTCGAGCATCCTTCGGGGGCAGCGTTCATTATTTCATTTTAACTACGAAAAAAGAAAAATAAATCCAGCAAAGATAAGCACAGCGACGGAGAAGAAGAACGTCCGTGGGAACAGATTTGTGTCGCCATACTCATCGCATCGTATTCCTTTTTTTATTCGTTACAGTTTTTACCAGCATTTCGGACCAGCTGTTATAATTGCTGCGGCCTTAATATTGCCCCGAAGCAAGTCCGGTATAAATTCACCGAAAAGGTGTGCCTGACTTTCGTCATTGTTTCACTGTTTCCCGTTCGACGCAGCAATCCAGCCTGGAGGCTTGGGGCTCGTGGGGGCCCCCGATTCGTTCCTGGGGAAGAGTTCTTCTCCGTCGAAATGAGCCAGCTGTCATCTGGCCGGGAGAAGGTGGTGAAGGTTTTAGCGACAAAGAAAAATAAGCCTACACACAAGCGAGCCACGGTTGGTAAAGAACACGTACGCACCGGCCGGCAACGAAGCATTTCCTGGAATAAATCCATACCCGAGGGCTGCTCACCCGGATGAAACTTGGTTCGTTTTGATTAGTGGAATATTTTTCGATTCACGTAGTTGGGAAGATTTTTTTGCCCCGTTCCTGGCAACACTCTGAATCGCTTTATCAGTTTCTATCAGTTGGATGGTCGTTAAAACGAGACTCATTAAAATTGTGCGCTAAATGAATGGATCGTTCGGAATATGGTGAAGGTTTTCGATGATTTCTTAGTTCTTATAACGAATTAATAGAGGTTGTATACATATAGTTTAGTTATTTCATTCCAGATAACAGCAAAGATCCTGTTAAGAAAAGAAATAATTGATTTGCATTTGGATTTATAGATTTTTTCGTTAAGGATATGAGAAAATGTTACATTGATTCAGTTCAAAGTAATCATGTTTTAAAGATTTTTAAAATTATAATAAAAATACCTAATTAATTGATTTTTGGGATAAATTATAAAAAAGACTGTCAAAAACCACCTAAGGTTCTTCGTTTAAGGTTCTTAAACACTGTGGTGTTTATGTAAGTGGATATAAATCCACATTTATTGTAGCATAAATTTGAGATTTATTGTAAACTCAAACCGCTGTTTGAAAATCCTTAACAAAAAATACAAATAATTTTTTTTGAAATCAACGATCTCCTTTTGAACATGGCCGAAGCAAACAAAAGACATTAAATTTTTTACTGCACCAAATTTCTAACAGCGGCAAATTGGCTGCTGAATTTAATGTGAATTACCACTTGAAATAACATTTCTTTGACGCAGCAAACCAACTAATTCCATCACGTAACAAAGTGTCACACCGCTGCAGACTCCAAAACAACTTCTAGCGGGTATGATCCGATTATGACACGGTTCTTTGATAGCTTTCAGTGGTAGTTTGAAGCGACGAAGGCGAACCACGTTACACAGGCTCGCGCGTTCAAACGACGCCCAAGGGGTATTGCGTATTTAATGAGCGCGTTTGCATTTCCGGAAGTGGAACGATTTGATGCTCACGACTGTTGTTCGTGAAGTTCAATTTCCGCTTCCACTTAAGGTAGGTGGCACCCAGCAAAAGGTTTTTTTTTAAATAAATGTGCGAGGTGTCTTTTTCGGCGGTGATACTCGGGAATCAGTCAGAGCCTGCGCTAGGTCAGTAAGAAGAGGATGCTACCTTTCATGCTGGCATTGTTTCCGAAGCTTTACTTGGCTAGTTCATCTCGAGGGGGGTTTTGTTTTTTTTTGTTGTTGCTCCGAACGATTGCGTTTCACATCACGTTTTGCTACGATGATAAGATATAATCTTTATGTTTCCTTTTCAGTTATTTATTTTCCAATTTCAAACTATCACTGACGGGCGGAGGAAATGCGCGAGGAAGGAAAGCCGAAATGTCCTGGTGTGTCGATTGGTGTGCCCGTGTTTAAATTGCTGCAAGGTCGTGCAAACCCTCGAGCGGACTGCTATTTGATGAGCGGACACTTTCCCACCGCAATGCCGAAACCGTAGCCCCAAACGCGCCACTGATGACACAAGCAAACATGACGAGAATGGCGATGGGCTTCGTTCGCCGTTCCTGAAGCGAAAGACGTCATCGAAACGAAACAAACTCCACGGAAGAGTTTCACGCTACCTTATACTTTTTTTTTCTCTCCTTACATTACTTCATCAAAAAGCGGAAGCAGGCAGCTTGCAGGAGATTTTTTTTCTTTTCACTGCTACCACAATGGGACCGCGTGAGACGATCGGTCGGGACGGTGAAAGTGAAAGATAAGCTTTGACATGGGATGAGCTCTCCGTGGGTGGTTTGCTCGGGATCGGGGGTTTCGTTTTCGGTTTGAACCCTTTTTTCCATTTCATTGGATGCGGCTCACCGGCATTGTGGGTGGTCGTACGGGTCCGGGATAACGAGGCTGTTTATTGGACTTTTTTTTTCGTGCTCCCTTTTCTTTTTGTTTAATTTCACCATCCCACCATCGGTTAGTGTTTCGTATTACTTTGCGGGCAAGGGTGGAGGGAGCGGCGACCGAACGCGTTCGTTTCCGTTCTATAATTGATCGAGTGATTTTTATTCATGGTGGCAACCGCGGCGGAGTATCACGCGAGGACCGATACCGATGACTGAGGTTGGATAATTTATCCACTATGCTGATCCGCGTTCAGTCGTCTGGTAGTCAACCCTTTTTCGGATTATGTCGTGGCGATCACGCGGGCGACGATAATGAAGTTGTTTATCGTAATTATTTAGTGCACCATTAATTGGAGCCGTAATGAAGGATGATACACTGCGAAGTACGGTGCGATTTTTATCGTTTTGATTGAAGTGTTCAGCAGAAATCCGAACGATGATTCAATCTATATAAATATACACTGCACATAGATAGCACTGATTAAGTGATTTTATTAAAATCATCTATTGATTGTGAGTCAGACAAGTACTCAGCAATAAAACTGAATTCTTAAACAAACGAGTTCACCAATATTTTGCCCATCGGAAGCCACGATTCAGGTTTGTGAATCAAACATTGATCGCTAAAATTGTTACTGTTTCGATAGTTAATGTGCTCATGAATAACAATTGCGCCATTAAAAGTGAACGTGCCGTCGAAAAGCATGAATAATGGAGACGCCCGGTGCTTTGTAGCGGGTGGGCAAAAATGAAGTGGAAAATGTACAGCTCCGCAAAAAATATTCATTTATTCTGATGCACTTTCAACAAACAAGCAATGCACTATAGCATATTTCTCTGGCGATAGAATGCTTCTTGTGTTGAATATGTTAAAACAAATACAAAAAAAAAAGAATTTTGGCCAGCTTTACTCACACAAACAAAAACGGAACACCTCGATGAAGGACAGAAACCTGTTTATATTTAAATGAAGCTTGCACGAAAACTATGCATAAAAATGTAGAGTTGAAATTTTGACTCGCATATACTGCTTTCGCTTCGCCCAAGGGCCAAGAAAAAGAGGGATACATGAAAAACTTTTTTCTTCGAACAAAGTATAATACGCAAAAACGCATCAAAATGAAGACACCGCCACAAAATCCCAGATTGCGGCCCTATGTCATACATTAATGGTCAATTATAGTAAGAGGATTAAAGAAGCCACGTCGTTTTGAGTGGTGCGATAGGCCACGGTGCGGTGCGTGTCCCAAATTTCACCAAGGCCACTGCGGCTTTCGACGACTTTAACCCTGCTTTTACGACCGAGTGCCGGACCGTGCTCGTGGAAAGGATCTTAAGTTATGCTCACTTTGTGTTGACCATGAGGCCACGATGCGGGTGTATGGAACTTATAACAAAATTATGGCAGAATTTCTCAGACAATGAATAATGAATCGCCCTTTCGATTTCGCTCTGTCACGTTAACGACAAAGAAGAGTTTAATTAATTTTCTTATGGAATTCGATTTTATTTTCAAACGATCTCAACAAATGTTCGTAATTCTTGTTGCATTGATTCATTGCGTGCCGTTTCCTATCCTCGCTTTTTCCGCGCACACAGTACACACACACACACACACAAACGTTCGCTCCCACGCTTTCGCAACTCTCAAAACCTCCTTCCGCACCGTTTGCCGTTCAGTTTAGTTTAGTTTTGGTATGGAATTTATGACCTTCTTTTCAATCCTTTAAACCTAACCCAACAGTCACATAAAATCGAACCGAAACCGGTAAAAAATCCGCACCCGTCTCATCGCGCACGGTGCTGGCGGCGAACGTCGGGCGGGTCGGTTCGGGTCTACACTTTGCACAACAATTTTGCCTCCGGCTCCAAAAAATCGTAACTCAACGTATAGGTTTTCCTGTATCAGATCGAATCGAACCGACTAGCGTAGTTATATGAACAGTTTTCGCTTTTGTTTCGTCCCGCTGCGAGTGTGCGTTTGGCTGTGTATAAGATTGTTTGTTTTTTTTCTCTTCATGTTCTGGTATGAGTAATGCTTTTTTTCTTTAAATGTTTTTGTTTTTAGTTGTGTACGTGTTGTCTGTGTTCTTTTCCTTCCTCATATCGCGTCCCGTCGGTGTATGCCTGCAGCTTTGTGAGATGCTTAGTCTCACCATCCGGTCAATGCGGTTTGCTTATGTTTACACACTGATGTAGGTGGCGTTCGCTGATTTACGTCACACATGCACCACATGGAGCCACACACACGCACACACATATGTGTGTGTGCATGGCCACGTGTTTGCAGCTTTAAAGATAAGATTACTAGTTACATGGCTTGAGACGTGTTGCTTTTATTTTAGATTCATTAGTTTACGCTTCTTCATGTTTTAGTGGCTGCTTACTTTAGTCAATATTCTTAGCCTGGCTTATTCTATACAGATTTTTGATCACTCGCATGTTTGGGATTTCTGTGGGGTGAGGACGAATGGGGAAGTGAGGAAGCGGGTGCAAGGGATGGGAACGGGAACGGCGGCTGGTACACCTTTTTACACGCACCTTCACCGCAATCGGCCAATCGGTGTCAGTGTGCTTTGTTTGTTTGTTTTAATGTCTTTTAATGTCTTTTTCTTTTAAATTCCATTTCGTCTCCACGCTCGGTTGCTCGGGTTTGCTGTTTTGTTGCTCATATTCGTTTGATTTTGTTGTTTTTCTCACTCACTGCCAGATCGGTTTTGCAATTTGGCTGACGCTTCGATTTCTGGCTGGTTTCGAGATAGAAGTACAAAGAACAGGGTTAAGAGAGAACTCGATCGTTGCTGGACAGGCTTTTTGATGAGTGCTATCCTATGCAACGTCCACTGGCCGTAGGTTAAATGGTTTTATTTGGTAGTTTTGATTTGTAACGACTGTTTACGACTGGTAGCGAGAAGGTCGGAAAAAAGGAAACTAACCGATCTGCTGGCTCTCATAAGTATTTGTTCAGCCTAGGTTGAACCTTCCGCCTACGCCGTCGTACATTGTGCATCTCAGTTCTAGGTACACTTTCCTGCGCTTACCGTTACAGTCTGTTTCGATATTTATGATTTACGATTTAACTATGGGACGCGATAGGGGCATAGCAGTTCTCCCCGCTCGTTCGTTTCGCTCTGCTGCCTTTCGCTAACATATTTCGCTACCGGCAAACTGTCCGCCACTTAGCTCAATCTTCCCTACTTTCCGACGCTGCTTACTGCTAGTAATTTGATTACTTCGTAACGGGGGGAGGTGGTGGAGGAGGAGGAGGAATAAAAATTAAAAAAAAAACTCACCGTAACCAAGGGTCACCAACAGAGGAGTAAGATGTTAATAGTTCCTAGTCTATGTACACTTCCACGTCACCAGCGGCCCGAAAGGCGCGGCGATCTCGTTCGTTTACTTCTCTGTTTGTGTTTATTTGTTTTTCTGTTCGACAGTTCGGTCTCTAAACCGTAAAAAGCTCCTCCAATGATATCTGAGCTTCGTTGGGCTCACTCGCGCTGGGCTGAGACACCTGGCCCAGGAATGTGCTTGCCGCCTCCGGCGGCTTTTGATGCGATTAGCCGATACCGGTGCCGTTCAAGGCCGCCGGAAGACAGCAGGCAGCGGCGTTTTCCTCTTTCACCGGGGTGTCGGGGGCTGAACAAAGGGGAGGGATGAGCGACAGGCCCGCGCTTATAGGCAGGAGTTGTCGTGTACGACCGGAGACACGCCGCCGGGGACGTTTTCGCGCTTCAACAACGTGGACGCATCGTGGCGGCTGTTGGCCACGATCTGTCGGATGGTTGGCGCGTACGGTGGACGTCATAGGCGCAGCTCCGGCGGCTCCTTACATCAAACCTGCGTGTGCGAGTTGGCATGGATCGGATCCGGGTCGGTGTGCGTCGCCGGCGTGTAGTACTAGAACGGATACTGCAATTAGTACGGCTCGTCTGCCGTCCAGTGGGGGCGGGCCGGCTGCTTCACACTTACCCCGATGCGTCCATTATCGTACTCGCGGGCCGTCGGCGGCATCGTGAGCCGGTTTTTCGAGTTCGAGCTCGAGGTCATCGTGTCCGAGAGCGGGATCCGGTTGCTCGACCGGCCGGCACTCTTCATGCAGAACTCGACCAGCGCGACGGCCAGCGCCACCAGCAGACCGCCGATGAGGATGTAGAAGATGCCGGCCACGTTGCTCAGGGACAGCTCGTTTCGCGACGCGTCCTGCTTGTCCGTGTGCTTGCATTCCGTCCGATCGTACCACCACTTGTTGACGAGCTTCGTTAGCTCACCGTTCTCTTTGAGAGACAGCACCGCCAGGTTGATTGGATCTCTGTACGTGAGGAGGACAACATTATGAAGTATGTATATTCGGTTTGTACTTATAGTCGAGTGAAGAATGGAAAGACTTCGAAATTGGACCATGCCCTCAAAATCTCTCTCGCATGTAGTCCGGCTAAAAATTCGTTTTTCTTATTCGCAGGCGATTTTAGGGGGGACAAAAATCATAAAAGCATAAAAAAAAACATATTCATCTCCAATCTAATCATCTGCATCTGTTGAGTTAAGCTACATAGAAACTTGCTGGGAATTATTTCAAATGAGTTTATTTTCAATTGTTTTTGCAATACTGTCAGGTCTCTAATAATTTAAAAACCTGAAGGTTTGTGTCTTCGCTAAATGTTTATCTGTCACTGTCAAATTTCAAACCGGTTTCAATATTCCACAAAAAAACTCAATATTTTTTTAAATATTTTTGTTGAGTCATGTTTATGAGATCGAAATAAATAATTTAAAAGTTAAAAAAGCAGATAACGAAGACGAATATTGTTCCAGAGACTACATAAATAAAGCTACGGCCAAAGAGGCGTGTTGCAAATGTTTAATTGTGTGCGCGGCGAAACACATATGCAGATCGAGCCTTTTTTTTAGTGTTGTTTCCGGCGCGACTTGAGGACACCCGGTTTGTCGCGTTTGTTTTGGTGACGCTCGAGAACTACGAGCTGCATATCACGAGCAGCATATCCTGTACGTGGTCACTGCTTTCCTATGGGCTTTCGCTGCCAGCGCATGTCACGTTTCCCTAGAGCTTGCTTGTTGTGCACTCCAAGCTTGCACTCGAGCTCATCCAGACATGCCCCGAGGGAGTGAAGCTGGAAAGTCTGCCACCATCTGAAGAGCTTCCCACTCACGGGCGGGTCCTTGCATAAGAAATGCATCACACCCAAGCTGCCGTTCGAAAAGTGGATGCGAGAACGAGTTGGAAGATGTGTTTGAAGAATGTACACAGCTCGAAAGCGAAATGTGTTGCCCGACGTGGCAGCTGATCTGAAGACTCACCAGGTGGGGATTTTTGGGCGCAGTTGGGACCTATTGTACCTGCCCCAGCGAGAAACGGGCGCGTGATTGCTAATTGTTTCGAAATACATTGCCGTGCCGTTTTGTCAAGGCAACGTCCAGGCGCTCCCCGTGCACGAGAGCGAACAAATGAATGGCTTCTCCTTCACTTTCAGCTGCTTCATTATGCAGTAGCAGAAACAGTGTCACACTGGCTCGCCAAGGGCCAGGGCCGGCGTCTCCGGCAAGGGCGCGGCTTGAGGTGACCCAGTAGCAGTCGCAGCAGTTACCAGAGCTGGGGGGGAAAAAACCAGGCTCTTGCAGTAATACATGCGCCGGTAGATTGTGCTTTCCGTGCGGCACTAATGGGACACGGTCGGTTGATTTGTTCGAGTTCGGTGCACGCTGCGCTAGACTGCGCGTCCGGGCGCCAGGGTCCTTCAGCGTTTTGTTTTGTCCCCCTCGCTTCCTTCCACTCACTCCTTTCATTTTGCTACACAAGCTTGCCCGCACTGTGTAGCAATGGTTCGAACTTTTATCATTTCGCATTACCATTTTCCGGATTTTCCGTTGCATTTTTTGTGTTTTTGTTTTATTCCTCAGGGTTTGTTTGCTATGCAGTATGCATTTAGAACATAAAAGGAACCGTTTTTGCTCCATACTCCACATAAAACAAAAAAAAAACACTGTTTTGTGAAGTCCGTTCATACGGATAGGGGACGGAGGGAAAAACGCGAACGATTGAATTGAGTTCCTTGCTAGCCAAGCAATCGTACAAAAAAAAAATGCCACCACGCCAAAGCTCCATTTATGCAGTTTTTGTTGCAGTAGATCGAAGGTGGCCGCTGCAGCTACCGGCACAATTTGTCGACCCTTGCGCGACCATTACAGCTGTGCGCACGAAGTAGACAGGCGCCGTCCGGGGCCTCATCACGGCGAGCAGGTGAAGAGTAAATATTTTGGCATGTCAAAAGACCCCGGCCCCCGGTCGCTGCACGGTGATTAGCGTCGCGTGCTGCCCGGACCGGGCATGCAATCGCACGGAGGGGATTTTGTTTGCTGCGGTTTGTCCCGCACAATTCGTCAAAACGTGACACATTTCTGGAAGCGACAAATTACCTGCCGTGCCGGTTGCAGGTCGTGAAAATGGTCCATTTGTTGGGAGGCAAATTTTTCGTACCGATCGAAATGGAACAATAAAATGCGATGGCACCGTGCATCACCGTGCAGAACGAACATTGTTTCGCTTCGGTCGAATTTAATTGCACCGAGCCATGCTAATTGGTAAAACTGAAATTCAAATAGCTTCATCAGTTCGTTAATTTGTACTTTTCTGCGCATGATACAATAGGAGTAGAATTATTTGTGTAGTTTTGCACAATTTTTGATAAAGCAGACAATCAAACGAAGCTAAAACTATCGATATTTGTAATTAAAATAATAAATAATTAAAACTAATTGATCATGAAACTCATCGAACAATAACTAAAGGTAAAAAACTACTTTTTTGTTTTTATAATTCGATTGAGCAGACTCGAAGGAAATCAAATCGTTAATGCTTGTAAAATAAACGGTTAGAAACTGTTCAATTGTGTGGCTTATTAAAAGTCAAATAATATAACGAGGAAAAAACATGTTTGATCAAGGAAAATCATTTCCTCTTTCTAAACTTCCCCATTGCGTTAGAAATTGCTTGATATCGTTAACTTGAGTTCTCCAATGTGCTGCTTTTATTTCGCACACCACTGTAACGATGTGCCACTGTCACAGCACCAGTTGTGAATTTGAAACATTTCCATCGCCTTATTTGTCGAAGCTTTACAGCAGAAAGCTTTCCCAAAAGCTGAAGGTCGTACGTAAATTTTCTTCGAAAAGAAAGCTTTTGTGTCGTATCGATGAAGCTTTCACTACTTGCTTCCAGAGGGCGCCTTCAAGAGTGTCAGCTGACGCGTGTCCTTGACTTTTATCTCACACCCTGCTTAATATTCTCCCTACCTAGAATCTCTGCCGCCCGGTTTCGCTGACAGGTGCGCCCGGAAAAGTGACTACCATTTTGCCACCGCAATGCTGTGCGGTGCGCACAAACAGGACATGCCATTGGGGCCATACGGCTGACGCCGCTGATGTTGTTGCTGCTGCTGCTGCTGCTTACCTTAGCGGTGAGCCCAAGGGCGTGGCAATGCCGAATCCTTTCGCGTCCAGATTCCGGCCAACCTTCATCGTGTCGCACGGTTCCCGCTCGTTGGTGTAGTCGTTCTTCGGGGACTCGATGAGCAGCGCGTACTTGCCCTTCGACGTACGCACCCGCCGGATGCCCTCGTCGTACGACTTGACGAACACGTGCTTGTGGGAGTTCATGTAATCCCACATGCGGCTGTACAGGGGGATTTGTGATTTCTGGTGGCAGAGCAAGAGCAGGAGATCGGAAATTAATGAGCCGCCGGGTGTCCAGATGGAGCGTGTGCGTCCGGACGGACTACGTACTCGGAAGAAGTCCCAGGTCGAGCCATGAATCAGCGTGCCGTACTGGACCTCGGTCTGCGCGGCCAGATCCTCCGGGGAGTTGATTGGCGTGACCATCCGCTCGACGGTGAGGAAGGCGGCCAGGTTGGCCGTGTAGGACGAGATCAGGATGAGCGTGAAGAACCACCAGACCGAGCCGACGATCCGGCCCGAGATCGACCGGGGCGAGATGTCACAGCCCTGCTGCATGAAGGCACCCAGGGCGAACCAGAACGAGTTCAGAATGCTAAACTCATTTACCGTTGCCTGCGGCACCGCGTCCGGTTGTTCGCCTGTCATGTCCGCGGCAGCAAACGGGTCCGCCATAAAGTGTGTCACAAAGCAGGTCGCCGCCCAGTCGCCCCCCCCCCGCCATCAAGCGCAAGGTGTCACGGTGGTACGGTGGTTAGGGCGAAGGAGTGGTGGAGAAAGCAAAACATACGAGATAAGTTACGGCTTTTGTTTCGCATACGCGTACGGTGAGGGAGAGCGTGCGCGCGAGCGCGCCTACTCCCTATCTCGTACGTGGGACAGGATGCAGTGTTTTTCGCACAGGAACTGTTCACAACTCATTCCGGAATCACCGGAATGGGACGTGCCGTGCCGATGGCCTACCCGGCAGGCAGCACCGCTTCGGCGTGTGTGCGTGTGTGTGTGTGTGTGAGTACAAAACACACTGCATCCCTCCCGGTGGGTAGGAGGTCCGTCGCTTCTGGACAGAGAAATTAATTACCGTTATAATTAACTAGTCGCCATTCGAAGGGCGAAAACCGTGACACTATGTACAGGACGATGCTGACACCGACGTAGCTGAACAGCACGCAGACCTGCGGACGCGTTAGCGCGTGGATGCGGGAGAAGCAAAAGGGTGGCATTAGCATTAGATGAAGCGTTTGAGAGAGAGACGTTTGAGACGTTTCTCATCACCGCTGGCAGTGCGCAAAACAAAACAAAAAAAAATCTCGTGTTTCCACGTTGCTAAGGGTGACCGGTCACCGTGGACAGTGATGTATCAATGTGCGAGAAACAAAAATTTCGTTCGGGTTTTTCGGTGGCTTCAGGTGACATTTTTCAGGAATTTATTTGTTCAAATGGTTTAATAATTTTCTCAATTTAATTCAAACGATCAGAATAAAAAATACTGAAATTTACTCCTGGAATAAAGATTTGTTTTTTAATTCATTAGTATCGTCTTGAATTGTTTTTTTTTTGTTTTGAGCCATAAATATTAAATGTTCAAAATCTGACATTACAGTTTTCTTTTAAAAAATGTCGACATACGATCTTAAAACTTATTCTTAAGCAATTTTCCTAAACTTATTATGAATATTCAAAGAAACTGTACCAAAATATTAACACTCTTTTTTTAATAGTTTAAAGATTATTTTTAGAAACATATTTTTGATTCTGATGAGTGATTTTTGATTATAATGTCACTGTTTTTATTGAATTCAATGTCACTCACTCATAACACAAGAGTAATCTCTAAAACAAACAGAAATTAAATTAAAGAATAAAATTTAAAAAAAAATTATAAAAAAATGGATTTTTATTCCCCTGGATTTGAAAACATCTAATTCAATATAATTTTTCCTAAATTCAAAATAGTATTTTGGAAGCCCTGTTGACAGCAGCCTAAGTAAAAGGATCTTCATTATGAAGAGAAATAAATATAACAAAACGAGTGCTACACAGCTGCTGTTTGCTTCGGATCGGTGGAATTTAAGTGAAGGAATAGCAACTCGGTACATCATTGTCCATGTGCTCGACGGTCGGCTTAATGGCCCCATACGGTACCCCCAAACACTTACCCAGATCTCCTTGGACAGCGGGTTGAGGAAGCTAAACACGCTCGGTTTCTGCTTCACCGGGCGCTTGATCATGATGGAGATGCCGAGCGACATGAACGGCTTGCTAAAGTCGATGACGCGCTCCCGCTCGGACGTGATGGTCATCGGGGCGATCGCGAAGTCGGCCTCCTTGCGCACCAGCTCACCCACCATCCCGTCCCAGCCACCCTTCACGTCCGGGTTCTCCGAGCCGTACTGGCTGTCCTTCACAATCCGCAGCTCGTCTGCGCAGTGCGGGCGTGGAAAGCATGGGCGAAGAATGTAAAGAGATACAGCTGTTATTAACGTTTCTACAAAGCGACAAAGACAACAACGCGCGCCGAACGAAAAGATGCATCGGTTTTGATTAGAATGAAATCCGGCGTGCCTCCGAAGCCAACCGAAGCCTCTTAGAACGTTTGCGGAAGGTGGCAAAAGCACTTCAAAAAGATGTTCGTAGCCCGCTGCATCGAAATGAGGAGCGCGGTCCGAAGTGCGGCGGGGCAGCGAGCTAATTTGAAAGTTTTCAAATATAAACTTTTGCCCCGGGGTTCACTGCGCTGTGGGGTGGAAAAAGTTCCTTTGCTTATCCCTTTTCCGAGAAGATTCGGGACACCGTTGACGAGGAAGGTATCGAGGGAAGGGTTCTTCTAAGGGGCGGTTTTGAGGGAACGAGCTAGTTTGTGGTTTCCACGAAAAACACTGCTGGTCAGTTTTGAAAAACACCGGTGAAAAGTGTTCGACAAGGGATCGGATCCACGACAAGGGTCCGGAATCCGGTGGGAGCAGGGACGTTATCGGTTCGACGAGGGGTTACAAATCGTTTCATGGGAAGCCTGATTACCTAATGAAATATATCCGCTGTCAGTTCCTCTCCAGCGGCACGGCGATATGACATATTGACTGGTGACTGGGGAGCTAGGGGAGCGTGATAACTTTTATCTTGCTGCCGGAATGTTGCGACGACCCATATGAAACTTACGCCGTACGCTTGGTTTGGGTTTGAAGTTTTGTAAATAGTGTCATCGAATGGTGCAAACAGCGAGCCAGTGTGCAAACAGCTCATTTCCCCGAAAGCTCTGCTTTCGGTGCGAGTTTTAATCAAAACACAAGTGGCTCCGGCAGCATGTGCATCATATAATGAATCCCCGCATCGTTCCAATCTCCCCGAGCCCATTCAATACGGTAAAATATTATACATTAATCCTCCATTAGAGTACGCACTCCCCGCAGCCCCGTCGCCGGGCACCGGGGATGGATGGTAAATTGGAAAAGCCTTTTCTGTGGCGTGAATGAGCATTATGCGAAGCCTGGGGCCAGGGTAATGACGTCGTACGAGCGCGCGCTTAGTGCAGCGTGAATAGCTTCCGATCCGGCCTATTGACATGAGGCCGGGCATTACGCAATTTATCTCCTTTCGCCAATGGGCTGGTGATTAGTGCTGAAATGGCACCGGGAAGCGACCGTGGGGGGAGGAGGGGGCCAGGGAAAGGAGGGCCGCATCATGTGAGCCTGTTTACCGAAGCGTTTATTCGCCACTGTCTACTTACTGCTCACACCAACACACACACACACAAAAAGCCCACCCTTGGCAAGGGAAAGTATCAACGGGCGCGTTGGGAAGGGCCGCATCCGGTGATGGTTGTTTGTGAGAAATTTCCGTCATAAGGGCAAATTTGTGATGGAAAAATTCCTCATTTCCAGCGGTCCGCCCAAAAACCCAATCACCTGCAAATATTATTGCAGGGTAATTGTGCGCATGATACTCTAAGCCTCTCCCCATCCTGCCCCCCTCCCCCGCCTCCCAACATTTTTAAACCGCATGCAACTATTGCGTGAAAAATTTTCTTTGTTTGTGGTGGTTGGATTTGTTAAAATATCACAAATTACTTGGTTGACTTAGGGCGTAATATAAGCAGG
>JXXA01002887.1:0-12654 GCA_000956255.1 Anopheles punctulatus | reverse complement strand
TACATCGCAGCTGCAATGGGCAATTCGAAGTTTTCTCGCAACCAAAAGAAAGCCCCCGACAGCCAGCAACCGGCGGCCGGTGAGAGTGGTACGGAAGTGTTGCCACAAAAGGCGCCAGAAAAGGGTACGGACGGGTGGAATCTGTCTTATACTTATAACGAATTGCGTCGCGATCGTACATCATCGCTTGTGAGGAGCGTTAAATGCGTTGCTTGTGTGTCTTCAACCGTTCTCTAACATGTTTCTCTTCCCTTCATCGTAACAATTTTACGGTGCTCATGCAGGTCCCAGAGTAAGACGCATTTGTTTACTACCATGAACATAGGTAGGAGTGTACGACTCAAGTTCCATAAACCACCACCGTAAACACGCGTGTGATTTTCCTAAACAGTGCATTTTTTTTTCTCACCCCATAATCCAACTAAACGCAATGCTTCGATTGTAAACACAAACATCTACATTAATTCTACCTTAACAACCTAACAAACACGCTCTTTGCGACAACATTGTCCTACTTTTGAGTCCTACTGATTGTCGCCCTTGTATGGGGCGCGTGCAGTAAGTTCTGTTCTTCCTGGCTTACCCGAGCGGCACCAATTATTCAATTATCACTAATTTCCCCTACGCAACGAACCTTGCGCAGCAGCCACCGTGCTTTGCTTTGTTTCCTCACAGTTACGCCAAGTTGACGATTAATTGCCATTGCGTTAAAAGTGCACAAAGAGCAACGAAACTAACGCGCTAAACCCGCTGCCGATGGGCAGAACGTGAGCTTCTGAAGTAGTTGAAACAATTCACAACAAAAGAGGAACATTCCGTTCCAATCATAACAGAGTTAATTATGCTCCAAAGTTTGGTTCACGAGTTCAGCACAAGATCGACACGTCCGGTAGCGATATAAACTCATGTGTCTTCCCTCTATTTCCTTCCCTCCCCCTGGCAGAAATCTCACGGCTCACGATGGCAAACGCGGAACACGGCGCGGATCAGGCTGATCGGGGCATGCGCAAGGAGTACTTCAACAGCAGCGGTGCGGGAAAGTTTTTGCCGCCGGTCCTGAAGCTGCTCGAGCTGGTAAGACACTAACCGTCAAAACGCTTCGATCACCCTGCGATCACCCTGTGTGAACAAATTGGAATGATTACAACAGTCAGCTTAAATAGTTCGGTCAACAGGTCAGGTGCATCGCTCGGTAAGGACGTTTACGAGCGGTTCAATTGGCTCGTCGCGTCTGCTTTGGACATTTAGAGCACTAGAACAGCCCGCGCGTGGCAAGTCTGGCGAGTTCTTTAAACGCCTCTTCACCTCGCGACGTTGTTCTAGCGTTTTTGTTTTTTTGTTTTTTTATTAAAGCGGAAGCGAGAACCTTCCAGGCCGCCTTCATACGTTATGCAACAGCAGCAGCAACTGCAGCGTAATAACAGCAACCACTTCGCAATTAAATCACACACACGGAGACTTCCCTCCCCCTGCCCTGATGAAACCCTCATCTGCATCGCCACACTCCGGGTGCCTGGAGGAGGTGCAGATGAAAGATATCGATTGTCGTTGGAAGAGCGAAACACAATCGACGCAATGAGGCGCTGGAAGATGGCAAAAGCGCTAGATTCTACTCCACCTGTGGTTGTTCCCACGGCCCGTCTCATGGGACCTGCCGCCGGTTAAAATGCGCTAACCGGTAGATGGCCATCACTCACGCCACTGGTATGAGTCAACAGCGACAAACGACTTCTCACATGTGCCCCCGGCCGAGGAGGAAACACCCAAACCCCTTCCCACTGGGCCGCATTCCGGCAGGCTGAGATCGTACCAGATGGGGTGGGGAAGATTGCAGGGGCACGATAATTAACGTCGTTCTGGTGGCGATATTCTTCCGTTCGCTCGAAGCGGTGCCATACCGATTCTTTGCTTGAAACCGAAACCTACTACCCCACACTACATCGTCATTTCTTGGTATCTGTGTGTTGTGTGTGTTGTAATTGCAGGCTGTCGCAATCGTTTGCATCGGACTGATCGATGATCCGGCCCACAACTCGCGGCTGCGCGTGTTCATCTCACCGCGCACCGTTGCGCTGGCCTACTCCACCTTCGCCACCTTCCTGGTGTTTTCCGTGGTGTATCTCTTCGGAAAGGTTATTCGAGACAAGTATGTACCGGTGCGCGCGCGATCACCCATTCCGGGCCGATACTGACGATCCGATACGTTTCACATATTTTTTTGCAGTTTTCCATGGAAGCTCAGCTCGTTGCTGAATTTGACCGGTTTCATCCTGTACGTGGCGACGGCCGCCTGCATCCTCAACGATTGGTCACAGACCAAAAACCGCAACTATTGGCCACCGAACACGCAAAGGTATCGATCGCTCCGTGATCGCTTTACCCAATACTTTAGAGTACCATTTGTAACATGTTTTTTTCATCGACTCTTTTCCAGAATGGATTTCCTCTGCGGTGCCGGCTCGGTTGCGGTTGTCGGTGCGCTGTTCTACTTGATCGATCTGATCGTAACCGTGCGTCTCGGTATGAAGGGAGAGATCGAGTAAAACCTTACGGACAGGTTTTCATTTTTGCTACGAATTATAATCCTTAAGCTAATCACTTGATCATAACATTCTTCCATCCGCTAGCTCGTAAGTCTAATACGTTATACGCCCATTTCGAAACTACCTGTACATATCGAGAAACGAGCTACGCAAGCCAAACTATCGTTTAGCCGCATTTTCCGGTGTAGATTTACAAACACTGGAACCGTACTTGAACTGGCCCAGTGACGAGACCGTCCATGAGAATCTACCACTCATCTGCCCCTCCAATTTGAGCTTCAAATTTTTTAAAGAATCATGCTTTTGAAACGTATTTGCGACACACTTTTCTACATTTTACCATTTCACGAATCAACTTTTTTTAATACGTCTCATTCAAAGCAATCTATCACAAGCGAGTTTTTGCCTATCCTCCCGCCATCGATTCTGGCTCGAGCGAGGTTGGTTGGCATTAGAGATGAGTGAGGAACTAATCTACCAAATATTAGAACGTAAGAAACTGCTGCGGACAACCGAACACGCCTCGGAGTGCCGCCAGCTACCGGTTTACGTTTTTGAGAATCTTTATTTATGTTAAATTTGTACCACTTAGTAGATTAAGATTCGTTTTCTATACGTTACCCATTGGAAGCCGCATCCGCACACCATGTCATCCTTTCTATCGATAATTTTATTCGAATAGGAAGGAAGACGCGGGGGTGTAGGATCCAACAGCGAGTGTATTTCTCTTCAGCAGCCATAATTTAAATTACGTTAATAATGAAATAAGATGGACCAATCAGCATTGGTACTCTTGTACAAATTATGTTACGTTTTAAACATGCCCATTGCATTATGCGTATGATACAGTGCTCTTGTTCAAACAATCATCAAATTTTCTAATAAATACACATCTTTGTCTCAAACTGGTGTTGTTTGATGAATCAAATCGAAATTGAAAGAAAATTTTTCGAAAGCGCTAACTTCAATATTGTCTTTGTTTATGATTATTTTACAGAAAAAGTTTAGAATTTTGAATTAATATATTATTACAAAACATTACTAGTAGGCTATTTTAAGTATGAAGAATGTTCTTCGTTTTTCAAAAACATAAATATTTTGCAATTTGTCTGTCTATTACCTCCTAACGTAACAGATGGCACAAATTTAAAGTAGTTCATTCTCCGGCCTTGACGAAGTCAACACATTGCCGTCTGCCGCATGTATCGCACGAAAATATCATGTGTACAAACGAACCAATAGCAGGCCACATGGAAAGCAAACAATGCCACAAAACGGACACCTGAAAGCGAACTTGCGATCCGAAATGGCCATTACACACACGCAAGAGAAAGGAAACGTAAGGCGCCCGTAGTGGAGAAGAAGGTGGACCAGTCCGATCCACTCAACCCATCATAATTGCGGGCCGCATCTTACGCTACAAAACCGAGCCACACGCCTGGTGGTGGGGCGGTTTTGGGGCCCGCACATTGGATTACAAAGCAGTTGGATAACGCACCTGTGTCGAATCTTCGCCGAAAACGTTATCAAAGTAGTAGACCTTCGGTGGCTCGCTGGAGTTTGCGCTCGGTTTGACCACCGTGATGCTCCGGTTCGATTTGTCCACCTTGATTACGTTCTGGCAGCCGCAATCGAGCTCATTTTTGTCCATCGGCCGGACCCGGACGACGACTCGAACGTTTTCGATTTCACCTTCATTTTTTATCGCTTCCTCCTACGGAAAGACACGGACAGAGATGGGGGGAAGAGTAATTTCGGTGTGTATACTTTTGGGAATGATGTCATGGTGCACGGGAAACAGTACAAACCGGCATTGTTGCGATGTGTTTCGTCGTCGTCGGGAAGCACTCGTAAAAACTAGCACTGTGCACCCGTTTTACAGCACAAAACAGAGTAAGTTTTTCATCGGTAGCACTAATTCGGTCGCGGTCTTGAAAATTCGATTTTTCTATTTTGACAACAAAACATTCAACACAATTGTTTGACGGCCCGCGCGCTTGACAACTGTAGTTCGCACATTGAGGAGTAGAGTGCGCTCGCTACTGTCATAACAAACGCGCACCGAACGAAAGCAACAGGAAAAGCAATGAAAACATCGTTTCGTAAATTTGAGGAATTCTCTGAATAAAGAATTGCATGTTTGTGCTATTTGTGCTGAAATAGAATAGAAAAGTGTAAAGTGTTAAGCGTTAGATCGATTGTTAAGCTTAAAAATGTTGGATGCTCTAGGAGTTATCGTATCTGGTAGATTGGTAAGTTCGAGAACAATGTTCCCCTTTGGTTTGGCAAACATAGATACCGGCATTTTCACGGACATCCGTTATTCCAAACAGGTGCAAACCGATTTCCAGCAGATTAGTGATTCCCATTTCCTGATTACCATTCCGGATGCGGACAACGTGAACCACGTGGTAGTGTTTCTAACCGGTACCACTCCATTCCCGGAAGGGATGGCCGGTGGTGGTAAGTTTTCTTCTTCCATCAGCTATCAGGAACTCCAGAACATAAAGGCTTCTTCCCATCACCACACGCAGTGTACTTTAGTTGGCCAGATCCCAATGCTCCCCCGAACTGGCAGCTACTAGGCTACATCTCTAATTCGAAGCCGTCGGCTATTTTCAAAATATCGCAGCTCAAAAAGCTTGACGAAATAGCCAACCAAGGCACGATGATGAACAACGTGTTTGGTAGCAATCTGCCCATTTCGCACATCGCCCAGATCGGTGTGTCGATCGAGCCGGAAAGCTCGCTCATCCAGCAAACCCCATCGACGGTAAGTCGCAGCCCAGCACTGACGCCCAGCCCATCAGCAGCTTGTGATAAGAAATGCTTACTTAATGTGCTTTCCTTCCTCAACAGACTACATCGAGCACCTACTACCAGTTCGGGCAAAAGATTCTGGAAAACTTCTTCAACTTCGTTAGCAGTTTCTCGGTGACGCAGAGTCAGATGACGCCGGCACCGAACGAAACGTTCGTACCATTGTCGACCGTGCAGACGTGGTACACCAACTTCGAACGTAGGTTGCAACAAAATCCTAACTTTTGGAAAAACTAATCCACCCCACCCCACCCTTGTGATCGAAGATAGCGGGCACTGATACTGAACTTTGAAGCGGGTTGAAGCGATAGGTTTTTCGAAACATTGGAATGGCCTTATGGAATTTTCTCGTGAATTTTCACGGGAACAAACCAATCAGTCGTGAAAGCAAACTGGTTTTAATTGCTCTAGGTTTAATCGTCAATATTGTACCAACTTTTTTTTTGTAACCATCCATTTAATATCATTAAAATGCTAAGGCTCTTGTGTTGATTTCAGTAAACAGTTCGTGTATTGTCGTGTACTAGTGCTAGTGGTTAGTAGTTTCCCTTTCGTGGTCCTAGTTCCTCGCCCACGCGCTCAATCTCATCGATGATATACTGCATCGATTCGGGAGTCGGGCGCGGGTGGCACGTGACAACCATGCGGAAGAAGTTCCCGATGCCTTTGTGCAGCAGCGGAACGTACCCGATGAGCACGGTGCCACGCTTCACCAGCTGCTCCTTTATGTCAGCCGTGACGCTGTACAGTCGTTGCCACCAGTCGGGCGTTTCCTGTTCCGCAGCGGCGACCCTCAACCACGTTGGCACGTACCAGAAGCTAACGTTGGTGTACTGATACTCTTCCAGCAGGAGTCGAAACCCGTTCCTGCTACGAAGCCGCTCAACCAGTACGTGCGCACAATCGAACGCATTGTCCACGAGCGCCTCGAGCCCGGCTGCTCCGCGCGCCTTGTACATGAGCCAGAATTTGAAAGCGTCAACCTTCCGTCCGCATTGCACACTCTTGTCGCCCGTATCGTACGAAATGTCATAAAATTTGTCCTGCTGGAAGAGATAGTCCGCGTTGGCGGCATTACACTCGTGCAGCAGGCCGCGTTCCTTAATCAGAAATATCGAACACTGAAGCGGTGCGCCGAGGGTTTTGTGCGGATTCCAGGCGAGCGATTGTGCACGGTTAACGCCGCTAAGAAGATGTTCGTGCCGGCGCGAGAGAATAGCCGTACCACCGAGACAAGCGTCCACGTGCATCCAAATGCCGTACCGCTGGCAAACGTCCGCAATGGAATTAAAATCATCGAACGCACCGAGTACGGTCGTGCCGGCCGTGGCATTGACGAAGAAAGGTTTCCGACCCGATGCGACCACCGATTCGATGGCCCGTTCGAGCTCTGTCGGGATCATACGACCGCGGTGGTCAGTCTTCACCTTGACTAGATTGTTCAATCCGAACCCGAGCCAGTGTACCGCCTTCGTGATGCTGTAATGAGCCTGCAATGAGTAAAAGGAGCAAGAAACGTTAGCGATGGGATGCGAGCGTACGTGCGGAAAAACAATTATACCTACATCCTCCGATGTGAACACCACCAACGGTTGGGCCAGATTCATTACGCCCGTGCGCTTGACATCCGGAACGGTGCGATAGCGGGCCGCAACCATCGCGTACATGTTGGACATGGACCCACCAGGGCAGAGGATTCCGTCACCCTGCCCGAAATTGAACAATCGCAGGCACTTCTCGATCACCGCATCCTCGATCAAAGTAAACGTTGGTCCCACCTCGAATGTGTACCTATGGAGACGATGAATTTCATCTAGTAGCTGCTGTTCGCATTCTTCCTCCAATACCTACTGGCTCGTGTTGAGTGCCTCCGTGATCCAACTCCCGGTCAGTCCGTACGGATCGACACCGGCAAACAGTTGATTGTGGAAGTGGCGGTGGCCGGTACGGACGGAATAGTGCAGCACCTGGCGTATGATACGCTCCACCGTTGCTGCACCGCACGGCGTCTGCTCGTCCATCGGAAAGTGGATCCGTCTCTGGGGGGAGAGGGAGGGCAAACCGGTACATCCATCAAATCTGGTGATAATGGCCCAATATGATGCCCTTCGGGAAAGCCGGTTTCCTGCGCTACATCACTGTTGTAATCGCTATCGCGCACTCGTCATCACCTCATCATCTTTGCAACGCCGAGAGATAGTTTGTGGCGGTGCGTTCAAGCTGCGGTCGATAGCCTTTTATCTACAACTCACCCCAAAGCATGCTTTTACGTGTCACGCCGACACGGGCGTTAGGTGAATAGATGAGCAGAGGGCAGACAACGAGCGTCATCGTCGTGTTCAAGATCAAGGCTTGCTTCTCTTTCTGACACACACGCACACTTCTTGCTACGCACTAAATTGCGAGACCACTTGCGTCTAAATTGTACTTCCCTTCACGCCCTCTCTCCGTTTTTCAATTGTCTGAATGAAGTTCGCGAACAACGCATGCGTGAATGCTCTAAGCATCGCTACACGCATAGCCGATACAGTTGTTCTAGCTTACCTTGAGATCAACCGGATATTCAAACTCCACCACCGGTTTCTCTTGGGTGCTGGGACCGAGATAACCCTCATCGGCTAGCACCCGGAACACTCGCTCCAGAATGGTCCACTCGTCCTCCGGTCGGAGTGGAGCTTTTTCTGCCATCGCACTTCCGTTCACCTGGTACTGGACTCGCTGATCCACCGTATCGCCGTTCGTTCGCGCAGCCATCGCAGTTCGAATCGCGCCTACTTAAATGGTGCTGCTGCTGTGCGAGAAAAAAAAGTCTATTACACGCGCACGACACGCCTGCACGGTCGTCGGTATCTGAACGCCGTCTGAGGTCCGATCTGTCACGATTTCTCGTTTTCTCTGCGCTACTTATCGTCGCCCGTACTCGTCGGCGAATGGGAACGGTCCCGGAGGATGACTTGCGGCGGAAATGGGCCGCTGTCGCGTGGTCTAGGGACGCTACCGTGCTGCCGGCTAATCAGCTTAACGTTGCTCTTCCATTCTCGCCATACACGTGGGTGTGTGCGTTCGCGTTGTAAATTGTTTTCACTTCGCGGCGGGTCCCATTGCGCGGATGATTCGTTGTTGTGACTGGCGGCGCGCGAACGCAGCGTTTCGATGGTGGGAAGGCATATTTGTTTTACATCGGAACAGGAATCGTCGCCCGTCTGTGCCTGTATGTGTGTGAGTGTGTGTGTCGTTTGCCGGGTTGTAGTAGGCCAAACAAAAGTGTAATTAATCCGGTGCGAAAGTACACCATCGGGGGACACTGTGATAGTGCAAATGCAAATATTGATTTTATGTTTGCTATGAAACTTGTGGCTTGCAAAATCAAACACATTTATTGGAAACCGTCCGTAACAATGGTTCCCCGATGATTTCCTCGCCATAAGGCCAGTGCAGGTCGCATTAGGCCGGCATTAAATGCAGCTAGAGACAGTTCATTGTTCTTTTATTGTGCCTTGCATGTTTTTGATTGGAAATAAATGTTCCGAGCAACTATTCAAAGTGATTAAACAGCGTGAATGCTGATTGTGATGCAATACGGAAATTTTCTTTATTTTCTGTTTATTTTTTATTTAACTAATCTTGCTGTTGCGTGTAGGAGTAAAAAAAATCTTCTTTTCCGCAAAAAGCAGTAATGGAATCCTAATTAAAGGTTTTTTTTTCTTTATTTCATTGTTCTTCATTGCTATATTGTGTTCGCCTTTGTTTTAGCCATAAAGAGTTAAAACATGAATATCGGTGTACGTACAAGGAAAATTTGATATATTTTTCTTAGCATTACTTTGAATTCTCTGATTCCAATGTCCCTTGTATATATCGCAAAAAGTATTTAATCAAAGAGAAAATGTGTCCATGTTTTATAGCACTTGTTTCATCCTTTATCTCTGTCAGTTTCATTATCAGGTTTGTTTAATTCCAAAAAATCTGTTTTCTAAGAAAATTATGATTAATTTTTTCGTTTGATAAATGAAACTTACTTCCTCATTTTGGTAATTCATTTGTTTCGAATGATCCATAATGTACAGGACCATTTTATGGGGAAATTGGCGGAAGGTTGCCCCTCTTGCGCATGTGATATGAAGGCAGTGTTTCTCAACTCGTCGCGTAAAATTATGTACACGTTCGTTTTATAGCTCGTTTCTCAATTACAAATTTTATTCAGAACCATGCTGGATTGCTTTAACAATTGACGCTATTCGTTATCTCGTTTTGTATCATTATCACTATTTAAGTCAACGTCGAAATCGAACACATCGTTAGTAGTGGAAGCTTCAACAATTTAGCCGAATTGAACGACGGGTAGTACGCGTAACGCTAATCGCTGCTAAAACCTAGCTTAAAACTACTCGCGGAACCGCGTGTCTCTGTCTTTTCCGTATTGCTCGTAAGTCTTGTTGGTTTTGTTTTTCGTTTTTTTTTGGCCCTTCTTTGATTGGGCTGATGATACTCTTTTAAATTTAAAACCTCTTTTTTTTTGTTCTCACACGGGAGGGCACCAAACGCATAAAATGCTATGTGTTAAAATGACTTTATTGCTACGCTCAATATGAGCTACCCGGGCTAGGAGTGGCCAATGACTTGCACCACCAATAAGTATGCTTACGCTAGCCGCTAAACACTAACGAATCAGCTTTGATTTGTTCTCCTTACGTACTAAGAATGTCTTACTTTGCTTAGAAAAGAACGGGAACAACTTTCATCACTTTCCTCTTTTTTAAAATAATTGTTAATTTGTCAGTTTCGTTTTGACCATCGCACAAGATAAACACATTTACACTAATGGCACACATCGGCATTGCATGTTTTTTGTCTCCTTTCATTCCTCCCTACTCCCTGTTCACTCTTTCACTTTTTGTCCTCCTCGCTTGTAACCTTTTGGATTGCTATTAAGTCCTAATACTCTGTTCCGCTCCTGTTTAACAACTAGATTCGATCTGGCAAACAGTAAAAAAAAACGCACACACACACTTCGCCTCGCTGTATCTACGATTCGTTTTGCTGGACCGTCGTCCACTCCTCCAGTCATTCCATTTCTTCCTTCACCGTGCCCAACCTCCGAAGGAACCCTCGCCCGTTCGCGCGCCGACACTGGCCCCGCCCGGCGGAACGTCGTTTCGCGTTCGGTCAGTACTTGTCCTCGTCCATTTCAAGTTGCCGGGCGTGCCGGATGTTGTTGGGACCGTGCGAGTTGCGCTTGATCGTTGCCGTGTCCGTTTCGTTGAACGATTTCGACAGTATCTTCGGTGTGTTGTTCCCGAGCGGGCCACCGTTCACGTTGATCGATTTGACCAGCGTGCCGGTGCCGTTGGAAAGCTTCGAACCGCTGGCATCGTTCCGGCTCGCACCTTTGAAGGACGACTGGCGCTTGGGTTTGTGGCCACCGTCGGTGTACTGGTAAAGGTGATGGAAATAAAGAGGGAGAAAAAAACACAAAACCGATGACGTGACTGTGACGCAGCGTACTTTGATGACGTTTTCCGAACGCCAAAACTTACATCCTTAGTAGGCAGTGACGAGTACTGGTTCGGGTAGGAACCGTAGCACGGCGAACCTTGGATCGCTTTCAGGCCCTTCGTCTTCTTCTTCATGTACATCACCGTGCCGGCTATGCTAACGCCGCAGCACACCAGCATCGTCACCAGGACGGCGATCAGGATGGCCGAGATGGACGACACGTAAACGGCCGCCGGTGGCAGGGGAACATCTGTGAGTGAGACGTGAAAAATTCGTTGCATTAGTAAAATTCGTTCGCTCGTTCGCCTGTGGGGCCTGCGTCTTCCATTACCATTCGTTTGCTCGATGCTGCACTTGCGCAGCTCACGATCGCTGCCCTGGCACGTAAGCTCACCGGCGGACGAAACGGCAACCGGCTGGAGGCAGATACGGGTGCGAATCTTCTCGTTGTCCGCATTGCACGGCGTCCATTCGCTCCACTCACCCCATCCGCGGAACGCTGCAAAAATAGAAAAACAAAAATGAGGTAACCGAAATCGCACACTATCGAGAGGTCCCCCAAGCACTCACACCAAATTGCTCTCTTTTTCGTTACTTACAGTCACAACTGGGCATGTCGCAGCTTTCGTACTGAACGCTTTTACCCTCGCAGTCGTTCTCCGGCGTGATGCTGCCGGACATTGAGAGACACTGGCGCGTACGGGTGCGTGTTCCGATGCCGCAACTAACCGAGCACGGCGACCAATCCGTCCAGCAGCCCCATTCACCTGTAAATATGCACATTCAGCGTTACTATGAGGCGTTACTGTCGCTAACGCGACGTGACGCGTCGTTACTATCGCTAACGCGACGTGACGCGTCGTTACTGTCGCTAACGCGACGTGACACGTCGTTACTGTCGCTAACGCTTGCTACCTTTGCATGGTTGCGTGTTGCAAGCCCGGCGCGTCTTGTTGAAACCAGCGCAGTCGAGCTTCTCGCAGGTGCGCGTACGATGCTGGAACCCTCCACCGCACGACGCACTGCACGGACTCCACGAGCTCCACTCGCTCCAGCCATCGTCGCCGTCATCCGCTGCCCCACTGGCCATCATCCCCGGCGCAACGGCGTTCGGATCGATCGAGCGCTGGCAGGATCCATCCGCCTGGCACACGCGCACTTCCTCCTTCGGTGTGATCTTCAGCAGGGCCGAGTCCGCGATCGGTGCCTTACACGTAAACCGGAACCGCTTCTCCACGTACCCACCGCCCGGAACCGTCCCATTCGCCACCGTCAACCACGGCGTCCACGTGCCCGCCTTCCGCACGTCCGGGCACGGTTGCGTGTTGCACACCTCGTAATCCAAGTGACACCCGGAACAGTCCAATCCCCCGTTCTGCGGCACCGGATTGTCACACTTCCTGCGCCGGATGCGGAAACCACCGCCACACACCGCGCTACACTCGCCAAAGTCACCGTACGGGCCCCAGCCGCCATCAACGGGCGGTTGCTTCGGTGCCGGACACGGCGGCAGATGCGAACAGTAGATCTCCGCCCGATCCGGTCCCACGCAGACGCGTCCACCGTGCGCGGGTTTCGGATTTCCGCACGTACGGCGCCGCGTCTTCACCGCCATACCGCACGTCTGCGAGCAGGCCGACCAAGCGGACCACTCCGTCCAGCCGCCGTGCACGGTGCAGTTCGTGACGGCGATATGCATCCCGCTGCACCCGCTCCCACCATTCTTCGGCGGTGGATTGTTGCACGTACGCGTCCGGCACAGGCAGGTGTCGGCGTTCGCACCGAAATCTTCGCC
>JXXA01002884.1:0-12396 GCA_000956255.1 Anopheles punctulatus | reverse complement strand
CCGCGACGGCGAGTGTGCGGGGTATTTTCTACCGAAATTGCGTACATCACCCAACCATCTCTCGAACGCGATGCAATTAACAGTTTTCCATCAATTACGACGCTTGGCGCACCTTTCGTCGTAACGCGGTGTCGACCTCCCACTGCTCACATTTTCTTCCTCTTCTTGCTGCTCGGGTAAGTTAATTACCACCTACTTGGCAGTGGCAAAACTGTTTTCCCTACCCGTTTTCCTTTCGCGCTCGGTGGATGCTAATTGATAGTGACCGACGAATGAGGGCGGCTCGAGCCGGAGAGGGTTTGCAGGGTACGCCGCCCATGATGACATAAAGCTGCACTGCTGTTCGGAGCGCCCCACTCGGTGCCCCGGTCGTTAAGGGCCGACTACTGGCAGATTTGTCGAGCGATATTGTCACCGCGCTTTTCAACGCGGTGCTTCAGCGATTCTCTGTCGAGTTATTGCATCATCAGAAAGGAATGAATCTAACTGCGACAACAACGTTGGACAACAAAATCACGGTGTTGTAGTGATTTAAGGTTCATACCGGTGCATAAATAATGCCACATGCCTTTACCGTCACGTTATCTAGAGATATCTACCGAAGTCGGGACGGTTGTAAAATAGTGTTTCAAAGCATTCGAACGATGCATTCGAACATTCGAAAGCAATTGTTGAGATGATTTTGTACGTCTCCCTGTTTCATATCAGCTCTACTCTATTGTTACTAGCTCCTGCCATCCAAGGGCCACGCAAACAAATCATCAATTAAACTACAAAAATCCTAGCTTACTCACCATGTAAAACCTCACACCTGAAAACACAAACACATCAATTTGCATACGATGAGTCAAGCTAGGTCATGTTGCAGTGGCCCTGAACTCCCCTCGCCTCACGCCTACAACACGTTCTCCCGTTCCATTGGCAAACAGACTGCTTGCCACCTGCGCCGGTGCTTAGTTTTTGCAAAAGAAAAACAACCCTTCTGCTCAACACAATGATCAACCAACCAAACAACCATTTCCTTTCCCTTGAACTTTCTTCCACGCTGCTACCGCTGCTGCCACCACCACTGCAGGCGGCAATCCGTCATTCGCACAAACGTTCCCCCGGCCCCGGTCGCATCTGCATTTAAATATAAAAAAAACATCCGCTACGAGCATATCGAACAAGTGGCTCGCCTGCACCGCACTGTTCGTGATGTTTCTAATCCGGTTCGCGGGGAGTTTCGTTGTGTGTTTGCCTACCGGGTGCGTTTATTATTATTTTACACGCGCACCTACAGTCGGCGTTGTACGCGCTGACATCATATCATTGTACCGGGGAGAGAGAGAGACCACCACCACATCGCCGCCGGTACTTCTCCAATTCTATATCGTTTTTTTTGTTTTTTGCACCATGCTTTCGCCGCCACCACCGCGCGATCGGGTGAAAGTGTGCAAGCAGTTTGGTATACGGTGGCAGCAACACCCCCGCGAGGCATCGGTTCGTTAGCGACAACAATCGAACCGTTTGCGGCGCGTGTTATTCACGATGCATTTCGGCCGTGCAAGCCGTGATATTGATCGTTGTCCCGATTCAAGACGACAAGATCTCCACCGATCCTGTCGATCCTCCAGCAATCTCTCAAACCCCGGAGTAGATTGAACATGGTCAAATTAAGCGCTTGCTAACTTGTTTTCGTTGGGTGCAAACAAACGACCGGGTGCTACGCCGGAGGAGGGCCAGGATCATAGCCGTTTGGTGTAAGACACGGCGAACAAGCGTGTGCTACACCAAATGGCGAGGTGCTCCTGGTTCGATCAGCGTAAACGCTGATGATAGGATAATGATTTTATTGTTTCCACGCTTATCACGATCGCCTATACGATGGGATCGCTGCGTTCCGATAGACTACTGCTACAAATGCGGAAGCATAACGATCATAAAGCTTTGGAACTGTTGGTGCAATAAGAGCCCGTGGCGAAGTCAAATCATGTGAAACTGGAATTCCTGTCAAAATATTGGTAGCACCGTTGCTCTGTTACGCAATGCGTACCGTGCACGTTTTCGTGTTCGATGTTGTTTACATGTTGGTCCCATATTGGTATAATCCACTACTTTTTTCCATCCTTCCTTCATCCGGGCCTTGCAGTGTCTCGAACGAATGTTTACATTCTAGTTGAAGACATCGATTCACTTCCTTGAAGGCTTCGGATAATCACGTAACAATCTCGAGCTGTATCTTGCGAACACACTTACCTAAAATAAAAGAGAGAAAGAGAGAGAAGAAAACACACAATTACTACATAAATTTACAACAACACTCTATCCTGCAACATTGTAGTACGAATATAATTGAACTTCAGATTCCGGATCGACGGTTGACAGATGCAAAACGGTAGGCTGGCAAGATAAGACCGGTGTCGCATTATTCGCCGCGCCAAAATAAAGCAGTTGGCGCATATGGCGACCCAGGACTCTCCTTTCGAAAGTACTGCCCGCGATACATATCGGTAGTGTCCACTTTCCCAAAATTTCAATTTCACTACCGCTCTTTCGTAAAACACCCACACACGCCAGACAGACGAGCCAGACACACATCTGCTGGCACGGTACCGGGCGCTCGAGCGACGAAATGTGGCGACATGATGATGAGACACCAACGACTCCGGGATCTGTTTCTACCGGGAGTGGAAGTTTTGCGTGTGGTGTTTACCGCGCCCCAACCGCAACCGAAACGGCTTATCGGAAGGGAGCAGTGGTCCGGTCCTTGTACGCTTAATCTCTTGCACTCGTCGCGGCTGCAAGTGACCAACTTTTTGCGCACCAACCACCAACGGTGGTGGTGGGCGCGAACGAAAGCGATCGCTTTATAACCGGACGTGCAGATACGTGCGCAGCGTGCGAAAGCAACAAGAAAAAATAACATACATCCACTGCACCCGTGCCGTGTGTCCCAATGCACCGCAAAGAATGGGGCACAGAGGTTCGCTAGGTACTATAAACTAGCTGGCCATTCATGTTTCGGGGCCCGAGACTTTACACGGGGTATTGTTTACGGTTTTCGGCACGATTTGACTGACCCGTATCCTAATGTACTACCCCTGGTCCATTTCATACGCTACGCGGGCAATGTATGAATTCATAATATTATTCCAAACAAAGAAATTGGCTTGATGGATTTCGCTCAGACATTGTGAAACATGTTAATTATCTCTTAGCTTAACTTGTTTCGCCTCTAGGCGAAGCAAACTAACTTGGTGTTATAGACTAACTTAAGCTTTACAAACATCAAGTCAATAGTTTTGTCTAGAAAAGATCACCTAGAGATTCGACTTTAAAGCATGGATTTTGTACGTGAAGCTTGAATACGTTAGATTTATCACCATCCTGTTGCAATCATCAAGATCAAGATCACGATCATGCCACGAAATACTTAATTTATCTCACAGGTACCTGAAGAATACTACTTCCAATGCTCGCTCAAGGTCTATATAATTAATAGATCTGTATACAAGAAAGACGAGATGAGCCATAAAACTGTTGTGTACCATAAAATTAAAAGGTTACTGATAAAAAGGAGCAGCCCCACCAGCACCGACATGACAGACAATCATAAACTCAATTAAGGTACAAATGCTGTTTCGCTTCATTAAACTAAAATATTAACCATTCCCAATAAGGAGCCTCGGCTAGACGTCGCACGTACGAACAGCTCCTTGTGATGCTGCGCACGAGAAACCACTCGAGGATCACTCATCCACCGTTCAGTCATAAAATGCAACAAGTAACAACCGCGTTTGCACCCGTCAGTAGCTACTTTGTTGCGATACTTCGCAGACTTTGGAGGAGGACCGGCTAATTTACGAACCACCTCCTACTCCTCCACTTTCCGTTTACGAAAAAAAAAACACACACACACAGAAACAGTTGATCCATCAATCTTGGCATCGATAGAGTAGTCGGGAGTTGACATCCGGTAGCGCAAGGTGAAGCCAGCTTGAATGCGTATCCATACATCAACTCTCTATCAACTCTCCATGCTCCGGCACACCTCGGCCAAATGTCACGTACCCGTGACGTGTGAGCGCGCGCAAGCACCACTGCATCACGAGGGCACAGTAGCAGCCGCCGCCGCAGGTGAAATATTTCTTTATTCAACTGTTCGCCAAAGTGCGCCGAACATGACGGATGTGTTTCCTTCGCGTCCACGGAGGATGGTGCAGAGCAGCGCTTGGTGTTTGTAAGTTACAGGCATGACTCTTGACCTCCGGACAAGGCGCAACCTCTGCAAGCATTGCAGACATCATTTACGTCCCACACACGCCACACCGCACGGTCGATTGACACATGATGGACAGTTTGATTCTACTCGTTTTCCCTTCATTTCCCACTCGATATGGTTGTAGTTGCAGCCATTTGCTGGCCCACCCCGTCAAGGTCGAAGGCGAAAAGGATAGAAGAACTGCAAGCACGCCAACGCCCGATAGAAGTGCTCGAATGCTGATGTGGGATCAGTTTCCTCTTCCTCGTTCCACGTGAACATGTCGCTTCGGACGCGAATTCACGCCACGTTCAGAACATTACGCACACCGACACACTCCCTTGCGCGTGGAATGTGTGTCTTGCGATCGGTAATTTGCCGCAAGGGCCCGTACAGGCGGACGGCGGTCCACGATACAACGATTTCTGGTCAAACCTGTTTCGCTCGCAAACGCTCAACCTCATACCTTCTAAAAACCTTCCGAACCGAAACTTGCGCGCGCGCGCCTCGTTTTGTATTTTATTATTCGCGTCGGGCAAAGGTTGCTGCTTTCCTGATCGAACCATCGCAGTCACTCGCAGGTCACAGCCGCCCCAGCTTGCACTCAAACATCTTGTCCCGGGCAGTTTTATACCTTTATGATCGCTGGCAATGGAACGTGTTTTGTATGCACAAGTTTCGCGCCCGTTTGCACACCAGCCGTGCAAACGTGCATATTGTAGTGGCTGCACCAACACGCGCTTACACGCGAGCATCGATCATCGTCGCTTCGGGTTTTATCGGTGTGTTAGGTGCGAACAAGACGCGCCAAGATAGACGCGAGATGCTGGAGATTGAACGAGCCGTTTTTTCGATTAAAAAGCCCCATAAGGAAAGATTTACGATAGCTGGCGAGCCGCAATGATGGGGAACGTTCGCGCTAGCTTTGTAACATGATTCCGAACCCCGAATCAGTGTGCTATTCCACTATGGCTTCCTACTTCACGGGAGAAGCCTACACTTTGGAAATTGCGTGCCAAATTCGTGGTGTAGGTAATGCAAAACATCATTATAAATTACTCTCAATTAGGCAGCATGAGATGAACGATCAAAACAGGTCTGTTCTCACGGGAAGTCTTTCAAAACGCTTCAAACCAACACATAACTCACTCGCTCTTATCTATGCGATCGCAATGTAGATATTACCACAAAGAATGGAAACGGACGGGTAAGAGCTCGATTGCCTACCGAAAACTAACCACGCACTTCCACCGCCGCGGTGACAGCGAATAGCTGTGGGAATATCGAACGTTCCGGGTAAGCCTAATGTATCCTTACTTTGTGTGCAAATCGGTGCGCGTGTGAGCTTTTCGGTCACACTAGAATAGAGTTCCTCGTTGCTCGCATTGTTTCTCTGCAAGCTTCCCCCTATCGGATGTCAGTCGGCCGTAGGCTAATGAGATTTGCCTGCCCACTGAAAGGCGTATGAACCGTCACCATAAACCTTGGTGTATTATATCAATATTAAGACGGATGTGTCAGTGACACAAAAGCAAGCCTGTGAGCAGTAAATCCATCCGTTGCCATATTCGTATGCCTCGCCGGATATTTTACTACAGTCCAGTTTTATGGATTAGCTCTCTCGCAGAAGGTGGCAACCGTATGCCCCTCTGGGGCCAGTCTAATCGCACGGCGCTCATACATACATACAGCCGCACCCCGCAGGGGACCACAACTGCTTAACGAGCCGGTCTCCCCGTCGGAGTTCGCCTGAAGCTGGCCCAGTTCAAGGTTGGTTCGCTGGGCAAAACAAACCCTTTGTTTCTCACAATTAAGCCACCTCCGCAACAAAACACTGGAGGGCTTGTGGAGTGCGATGTAAAGATCGCACGTTAATTCATTCTGCTCAACTGAGAGCGCGTGATGAAAATCTTGCTCTCGCTTCGGTGGGTCTCTTCCTGGAAGCAGCGGATTGGCTCGTTCCAGCACGGTTCGATGCAACACCACCATCAAGGTCGTTTTCGTCCGAGTATGGATGTGGTTGGTGCGGAAATGCATAACTCGCTTCCCGATATCGATCATCAGTAACATGATCGAAGGAAAGGTGAAGTAAAAACTGGCCCCTTTCCAAAACTGTCCACAGCGTGCAGGCAGACACGCGGAAGCCACATCTCCACGGCGCAGGGAAACCGGCAAAGTGTTTTTCATGTGCGAGACCCATATCGCCGGATCCAGTTGCGGATGGGCAACCGGATGCCGCACGGAATGCTCCTGCCGTGTTCGTGTGCATGATCTGCCTGATGAACGGGACGCTACGGAGGAGCAACAACAACAACAACCAAAGTGAGAAAGAGAAAGATCTACAAACATATACTAAATATGGAGCAATCGAACCAGCAGCTAACCTCAATACCTGAGCGATCCGTGCGATTTCCTGCCAGAGTGAAACCCGTGTCCAGTGAGCTGACTGGAGCAGAAATTCGTGACCGATTTCGACACCGAAACCCCGTCTACACGCCGTAGAAAAACTTGTGCAATTAGATATTTTCCCCCTGTGTACATAAAATTAAACCAGACAAGCCCACATCGTACCGAACCCGGCGACCTACTACTACCCGCGGTCTCGCTAACTAATGATCTTGACAGGACAGAAACGAGTCACTTCGAGCCAAGCAGCTCGTGCGATTCTATCCTCCCGAGCGGGCTGGCGCGGAGTATTGCGCAAGGTGCCTTACAAGCTTACAATCAACGGACCGATCGAACGAGCTGCTGATGTTTGATTGCGGCAGCGGATTTGCATATTCAATCGACGGATCAAATCCAGCTGGTGCCTCCTCGCTGCTTTTCTTCGGCCGCTAGATGTCTAGCGTCAAGCTCGATTCTTTGTTGATTTCGGTTGTACGTCCTGACCTGGGTGCCGAAAGGAAAGGTTAGCAAATTGTACAAGGGTGTAATTTCGTTACAATACTATCCACCACAGCTGGCCAGTGGGTTGGAAAGCAAAGGGGAAGCAAACTAAACAAAATACCCCCCTGCCAGATCGGTTTCCTCATCCGACTGTCTCCAAGGCAGGTCCGCGTGGCCCCGTTTCCATGCCGGCCCCACTGAACCTAAGCTAATGAGTGCAAAATCCTATCAATGCCGCATTAAGGTAGCCGCGTTTGCATCGAAATGTGAAAATAATCCCGCAACTAAACGGTGCACGGCTCATTAAAACCAGCGGCGTGGTTGCATCACACAATAATGGTTTACTTCCAATTTATGCTTTCCTCCATTCCAATTCCACCGGCTTTTTTTGCCTACCATTTCACCCGACGAAAACGGTCGTGCATTTCATCTGCATTGGGAAAAATCAAACGCGCCCAAAAGCCTCCCTCCCCCTCCCCAAATACTTCACGCTCAATATGGCACGCGATTCAAACGCGTTTCGACTTACGCACACAACAATACCGCCCACCCCACACTGGACGACCACGGTGGGATGCTAAATTTATCTAAATCTTGGTCTAATAATCACACCCCGCGGGGTGGATATATTGAACGCATCGTAGCAAATGCGATAATAGGCGTTATTTCATCATGTCGCGCCGTGATGACTTCATCGGCGTATGGAGGATTTGTGCGTTAAAAATAGTTAAAGCGTATGCGGTAACGGCGATGATTAATGAATCACACCACTAGGACACATGCATCCAGCGGTGCCTAATTTAATTTCGAAGCACTGTAATGGTTGTGTTTTTTTTTCCGGAAGGCATCTAAAGTCATTACGACCCGGTGACGCCATTATCTCCGATAAGCGACCTGACATATGACACCCACATGTCACGGCCTAGTGACCCCACCCCCAGCGAAGAAGGATGTGCTCCATTTAACCTTAACAACCCGTGAGAACTCGCGTGGTAGGCTGGTGGAATTTTAATCCCATTTTGTGCGTACTTGTACGGATTCTGCAATCGCTACAATCGCGCGTTATAAGCTCGCTTGCTAGGAAACCATATTTCTGGACACGGCCACAGACAAGTGTGCGGTACACTTTCACTACCCGGTGGACGGGAGGGCTTTCGTACCGGAACTAGATCAAGTTCATTCAATTAGTAGTGCGCGGGTGTACCGTAAACACCGCTGCCGGACAACGAACCCGGACGGCAGGTGCTCATCCTCAACCGGTACGATAGGGATGATTGGCACCGGCATGCGCCCGGTCCCATTTGTTGCCAATGCCGATCACGTTCTGGTCGTTTCGCGGAACGGAACAACACCATTTCACCGAATGGACAACGAACCGCGCCGAAAAGTGTGTTGTTGTACTTTCCAAAGCGAGTGTTTTGCAAGCGAACCGCCAACGATGACTTCTGTTGGTAATGGCGTGTACGTGATCGGGACACGGAGGGGGGGTGTCCGAATGCCAAAGTCACCGCTGCACACTTTCACGATCACACCTAACATGCAAATACATCGCGCAAGCTGATGAGCAACTCTTTTAGGATCGAGTCAAGGATCTCAGAGCATCCTCCAACACCGCTGGACGATACACCGTGCTCTAAGGACCAAGTAATGTGAGCGAGATGGCAGTGATTCGCAAACAAAGCCCTCTTCCCCGGTATGCGAAAGCAATAAAATTAAACTAGTCTCACGATCTCCTCCAGAAACCAACCGCGGGTGACCTAAGGACTAACAATTTCCAAACTTCATCCTCCTAAAACTACCGTGCATAAACCGTGCCAAATGCGGACAACTCTCGAGTACAAACGAGTATTTAGTGCACCATTTGCTGTGACTTGTTGTTTAACGTTCATTTAAACCACCACACCAGGCATTAGTTGGCGCATTTCTTTGGGGTTTATTTTTTGTGCAACGCACGGCAACACTGCAGTTACTACACACACCACCTTTCGTGCAGGGCGGAACTGGATGCAATTGATGTGGGAGCCGTTCGTGCCGCTCCGAAAAGGCCTCGGATAGCTGCTTGCGTGGTTTGTTGAAATTTCGCGTCCACACACTAACTCGTCCAGTGCGAGTCAAAGGTTCAAGCACCCTCCTCACCACCCCCAGTGGAGTGCTCCGCTCCGGGTCCGTTGGCCGGGCTATCGGTGTTGCGGAAGAAAAGGTGAAGACGTGTTTCGGTGGTGAAGTTAGGCGCGCTGTAGCTAAAACCACCTGAAAACGAAAGGAAGCTCAACTACAGGCGGGAAGCAGTGGGAAGCAGCGGGAAGCAGCGGGAAGCAGCGGGAAGCAGCGGGAAACAGCTGGGTTCCTGGTGCTCTCGTTTGCCAACCTGATAGCGCTATTCACAGCTCATGCTATCAGCTTCCCAATTGCTCCGTCCGTCTATCCCACTGCACGAAGCAAAACACGGCGTAATTCATCACAAACACCTCCGAACTCTCTGTCTCGCTCAATCTGCTCCACCACGGGGATGGGTATGGATGATGTTCCAGCTGTCGACGTTTACGCCACGATGGATAAGCAGTGCATCAGGCCGACCACGCAAAGAAGCAATTAAATAGGACGCTAAGCAAACGGGGGCCGCCAGCAGGCATTCAATCAAGACATTCCTAATTAGACCAAACCCGGACCGTCTGCAGCTACCCGCCATCGCGCAAACCACAAAGATCCGGATGTAAAGCATGTAAGCTACATGAATTTTTCAAGCAGATTTGCTTTGCAAACCCTATTAAATTAAGCTGCTCTCTGTTGGAATAGGGGAAAACGATGCAGTCGCGTGACCAGCGCCGCGTGTGCACGAGTTTGAAGGTGAAAATACACACAAAACACATGCGAACAACGAACCGTGACCGTGGACGGTTCGCTCACTTTGCACAGGGTGTGACTGGTAGCTGGAACGTACTAAACTAAATGGAAACCGCATCGTGAACTCGATGGCAAAATACACTGATGCTGATCTGCACGGAACGCATCGAGAGGTTCATCACATATTCTGGGTTAAGTGTTGGCTCCCTACCGGACGCCGGCTCCTTCGCTTCGAGCGAAAATGCAACCCCTGGAAAGCAGTTTTCACTACTCTGGCTACCGAAAATACACCCGGACGTAAACAAAAACACACATTTCCCAATCTTCGTATGTTTTGTTTCGCTTTGTACGTGTTGCTCTCTCTCAAGACACAAACAGCCCCATCGCCACGACGCTTGCACAAAACGATGAAAACACATGAATAAAGATGTTGATGATAATTGCGCAAGCCAGCGCTAGACGATGAACTTGGCCCTCGGCGTCATCTCACATCACGCCCGATGACGTCTTCTTTCTTTTGCTTTCATCGCCATCACCCTTAGCTTCGTCGAGCGCGAGCGTGGTTTTTCTGGATCAAGAGACGACCCGCAAGTCTTGGATGCACCAGTATTCGGTCAAATAAACTCTTCACATGTGCTTGTTTATGTTGGACCCGCACTGTTTAGCCCAGCGGATTACATCAAACGTACACAAAAATTTGTTTTGCATTACCAAGTTAGTCCTCAAGTTACCGAGCGTGGATGGTTTTGGAAAGCGTGCTTTTTTCAAAACTCCTGGCAAAGTCTAACCCAGCTTTGAAGTCCATCTGCAACTGCAATCAATTGAGAACAACCCAGACGATTCCAATGCAGTCAAGAGTAGATCGGCAATCGTCTACCTTATCATCTTACGTCTAATGGCTCATTAGGGCTCAACCATCGTCCATTTAATTGCAATCCTTTCAGGACAAGGTTCCGTTACACCGCTGCCGCTCAATTTCTCCTGACGGCAAACGATGGTTTACATTCAACGGCCTGATTGATGGATTGATGCGGCAAGCGGTACTGCACTGCACACATCCGATTGCCCGTTCGGTGGCCTCTATTTGCGTAGGGCTGCTTCTCTTACGGACAGCTTCCCGATAAGCTTCGGCGCGATAATGCAAGCAAACTGTTACACCGGTGATGGTGTCATGGAATGCTACGTTTCATGAATTCTAGTCAAGAATTTTCGATACAAAACCTCCACCGATTCCGTTACATTTCCAGAAGCGTGTAACAACGGACAACAATAACCCTAGCGCATCGTGACTTGCTACTAATTTCAATATGGAAGGTGTAAAAGTAACACACCCCGTCACCTGCTTTCGTTCCAACCTCACCCACCTCGGGGTCATTAGCACGCAGGTATGAAAACGGTTTGTTACGGACTACACACACACACCTCGAGCACGACGTCACGACATTGGCACCGCTCAAGTGCACGCCCGTTCTACAAAGATCTGATCGTGTCAGATTCCAATCGGCGTTGTAACACCGCTGATTAGAATTGGAAACGGGACGTTCTCCTACTAGAGCTGTAACGTACTTCAACCGTGCACATGCGCTCAGTTCCACCAGCCGAAATTACATGTTCTTCCCGTTCCGCAACCGCCGTTTGTGGCTTGATGTACCATGCGTTGAAACAATTTCACTCGCCTACTGGAGCGATTCCAGCAATACTTTAACGCCAAGTTAGGCAACAAAGCGATCAGATCCAAGCAGCAAACCGAGACGCGGTGAAGCAGTCTTCAGTTTTTCACGCTCTTTGCATACGTAATAGAACGCACCGGGCTCGGAAGGGAAGGCAGTCGTGAAAGCCCTATGAACGAGCATACAATACAACCCTCAACTTCAAGGCCACCTCGAGGCATCGGGAATCAGTGATGATAATGTACCACAATCAAAGTCGAGTTCGTGATGTTGGTGTGATATCGCTTGGTCAAGAAGCTGCGTGACCACTATTATTTTGTGCCACAAAATCTGGAGCACCTGTTAACTCAGCGAACCCAAACACGATCGAGCTCAGGCACAACGAGCCTAATTCATTCCAAGAAAGAAGCCACGCCTACCTTCAGGTTCCAAAATGCATGAGTCACGGAAAGCGACACGGAGTATGTCTGGATCTTCTGAAACTTCGCGCATGGTTCCAATTCGCCAAACAGCCACCTCCGAGGCACGGCCATGCTCATGTAGGCTCGATTGATCGCTTCTCGGTACGATGCTGATCGAAACGGATGAACTTGAACACGTACACGCTGACAACGCTGAGTCATTTCGTATCTTCAAAGTATGGACCAACCGCTGAGGCGAGGCTACGGGGTTTGCGATTTCTCGTGGGTTTCAAGTTCAGGAATGTGCACACCTTCAACACTATCTTCCGATTGCAAGCGGAGAAGATGCGTT
>JXXA01002874.1:0-11916 GCA_000956255.1 Anopheles punctulatus | reverse complement strand
GCTTTATTCGTCAAGTCAGCAAGGGAAGAAAAAAGCTCAATCTCGGACACTCGGACGCTCGGACGCTCGGTCGATTTTATAACATCATTAAAAAATATAATAACATATTGTTAATTATTTCAATAACTACTCATAACTTATGCAAAAGGCATTTTATATAATATTTATTAAATTTAAGACTGCAGACTGACGAGTAGATTAAATATGGCTAGTAAATCAATAAGATAAACTATTCGCACTTATGCACGCCATGGCCGTGCTTTTATCCTTCATTGAACGAATGTTGTATTTCCAAAAAATACCATTTATTACTCTCTTGACCATTTCGGAGTCCATTTCCATCCGTTCGTCCACTTAAGCGATCATAAATTCGACATCTAATGTAACTGATAAAAATCATCCCGCACGCATCGATCGTATCAGCACAATGCTTCCGTACTTCATCGACCCAATTACGAATCATTTCACGTCCGACTGTCGTCAACCAATTTCCCAAATCTGTATCCTCCATTGTGAAGCGTAAAAGGAAAACCCTCCACACGCCACCCAAACTACGATCGCACTCAAATGCATCCACGCACTCCGCCGTGATGCTCGATGACCAATCAAGGATTCGACGACTTGCTCCTTATGCCGCCGTTCCCAAGGGGAGATTACTTTCTTCGAATGCGGCACTCGGATTCGATTCTCGGCTGCTTTATTTTCTGCCGTCTATTTCGTTTTCGGCGCAACGTCGTCTTCACGTTGTCTGTGCAATCCCGGGCAAGAGGGCACTGGGTCGGTCCCCGGTGCCGAGGTAAACGAGAACATTAAACGGTTCGGCGCTCAGTAACTGGCGCCAAATGTTCCTCCGCCTAATGCGTTCGGTCGACGTTCGAGGTTCGCCTACGGTAGCCCACTGCAGAATCATGATTAACTTTTACTCTCGCAACGCTTGGGCCGCGATGGCCGGTTGTTACGTTGGACTCTATCTTTATTGGAGTCAATAAATTTAATTTGCTATAGCTATTTCCGCTTTACGAGCGTAGGACTACACTACCAGCGCGGATGCAATGGAGCGACTGATTCGTGTCCCGGAACAGCCCATCCAACAGCTAGAAGGACTGGTATAGTGACTGGCCGAGACGGCACAGTACGCACCGAACAGGATATAAATTAACAGAATAATTTATCCAACTATACTCACTTCTCGAACAAAGAAAAATTGCCTCGCCATTGGCCTGGGCTGATGAGTGAGTGATGCCGGTATTGACCAAGCACTGCGTGCTATGCTTGGCTATCTGTTGTATAGACTCACATAGAATCAAGCATAGACTCACCGTCGATCGAGAAAGTTAGTTTAGCTGCAGCAGTAGCATATACCAGTTTGGTTTCATTGCTTACCCACCATAACATGAACATGAACATATCATGAACTAAACAATGTTTTTTTTTTGGTTCTACGATTAGTCATTTTAAAAAACACGATGCAAGCGTTGTTTCATTCACATTGCAGTGAATCAGCCAGAAGGTATGCAATCAGCATAGCATCCCGAATAATTTACTTTTACCCATGCTACCATGAAAAGCTTCATTAAAATTATGATTTTATTCCATTTGCTAGAAATGGAAGTTTAAGCAATAATTGCAGAAAATAATTTATAAAAACGATACATAGCTTACCTTTAACCAAAAACACCTAAAAACTAGAAATTATGGCTGAAACGAGATCTAATCTATTAAGGATTGTTCCTAAAACAAATCAACTAATCAAACTACAGGGATAGAAAATAATGTAGTAAGCTAGTAATAAGGTAGAAATGGCTGCGAATATCTTTCACTCTGTTCGTGCAGTAAACGACGACATTCAATTGGTTTAATGACAGATATCCGTTTTGTAATTCACTTTAAAATACAAGAAATTTTCAGTTTTAAAATCGATTTTTTTATAATGTGTACTGTATTACAGCTTTTACTCAGATGTTGTAAAGATTGAAACAAAAGTAATCACTAATATTTTGTAAAACTAAAACACCTAAAGAAACTGAGATATTAAACAAACACATTTTAAAGGTGTTTTAATCTCGAGCATGTAAGGAGTAACATTAGAAAAGTATTTCAATCTAAATGTTTTCATTCCTCGAACTAATGCAACGACCCGCTTGATCCGATGCTGGTATTAGAAATGTAAACAAAAGGAACGTATTCCTCGCCATGTAACACCCCAACTTTTAGGTTTGCAAAATGAAATTAAATTGGCAAACAACCTGACCCCGAACGGGGATATCCAACCCTAGCATGCTACCGCTTCGTATTTCAAACCGAACTAAATTATTCGTCCCGGAAACTGTTGAACGTACCACCAGAAGGAGTGCGCGTTGACCAACTGATTCGACGAACGAACGAATCGTTTTCGTTGCAATTAATCAGCGAAGCAATATCGGGCAAGGCAAACCCACGGGTAGAACAAATACTTTCAAACCGTACCCGTTCCAGCGGATGGCAAATTGCTTCAAATTTACGAATGACATGGTAAATTCTGCTTTCCTTTCGTCCCAGGCGCACCGCAACGCAACAAGCGAAATTTGTGTTTTCGTGTTACGAATCTCGACCTCCCGCCTTTTCCCGCACGCTCCCTCGCACATACTTAGAACGGGGGTTTCCTCGAAAACAGTTTAACTGTGCTTTCACGTGCAAACTTGCCATCCATTTTCGCTTTTTACATGACCAGTAGCCGCCTCAGGATAGCATCAAACAATTATGTACGAGGAAACCAATAGCAATTACATGGCTCATGTACTCTAGATTTATGCGGCATGGGATTGGATGTTTGCCGTCATTGTTGTTGTAGACTAGTATTGTACAAGTTTTGCTTTTTTTTGGACGAAACTTTGACTTAAAATATTTACTAGTAATTACAACATTTATACATTTATTAATCCATAAATGGCAGTGAAGTAATAGTCGAGAAGAGTTAATAAAAATTCTTAGGATTTATCTGAACAAATAGAAACGAACGACTGTGTAAATAGAATGAGATGGAGATGAGTGACACGATAACATCAATGCACTCGCATAAGAGAGATCCAATAAATAAAGGACTGGGCATAGGAGAGGTGGATAATCAAGTATAACCAAAAAATTAGTTACACGGCAAATCTGATGATTCATCTGTCACGATGACCACGAAACAACAAGGTACAGAGATAACAAACCACTATAGCAACGATAAATTTCATCAAGGAAACAAAGACAATGTTGATTCGTACTTGAAATTAATTTACCAACGAGCATCATGTAAGGAATACCATGAAAATGGCTCTGTATAAACATTTATAAAATTTAAAATTCCTCTGAATCAAAAATTTTGAGGTTCTGACGAGGTTTACAATGTGAAACTAAGACATGATAGATAGCTCAGTAACGAATCACAATCCTGTAGGTGAAGTTGCAATTTTACGTTCAGCTCGCTTTCTCTCAGAAGAAAATTTAAATACAAAAAATCTCTTCAACTTATCGGCAAAAATACCAACAAAACGAGAAGAAAAGTTTAAGAGTTTGTTATGCAAAACTAACTAAATTATGTATAAAAGTAGAAATTGGTACGATTCTTCACTGACAAGATACTGAAGGAGAAAAAATCAAAAAGTGCACATCCATAACATTTTCCCATTTTGGGTGGGATTTGAGTCTCCATCAAACCTTGTTTGCTTGGCTAGATATAAAAAAATACATAAATATATGAGTAAAAGTAAAAACCCAATATTCATTTAGAAGGATATGAAAAAGATAAACATTTTTCAGTACAATTGTGCTCATTTCTATGCAAAATAACGATTTTGGTGTATAAAACAACCCACATCATCAATCAATGTATACGAAAATCATATCAACAGTACAAGATAATGTTTATCTCAATTTATTAAGCAAGGTTGTGGTAAACGCTTACCACAAACCAATTATTTGCATTTTTTCCATCATTTTCATAATTTTTTTTCTAGCGAATGAGAGAAAAACAAACTTTTGCCCTGCTCAACTGCTCCTTGCATTCAAGATAAATCGGTATCCAAACGTCCAGCAGGATCCGCAAAAATTTTAGCGATAAATTTCCCGCTCCATGATGCGGAAGAAATTGATGGATAAAAAGCTATCAACGTGAAGTCTGCAGCAGCAAGACACGCGGGTAAACAAAATTCTCGCATCCACCAGCTTAAAATATCCCGATAGGACAGGAAATAGCCGTGAGAAAACCCGTGCACCGGAGCGAAAATGGATGATGAGATTGGAAGGAGGAAAAAAACTCCACGGCCCATAAATTAATTTTCAATCGTCACATCAGTCATAGAGGAGGAAAATGATCGTGAATTTGCATAAAAATTAAGGTCATCCTTTGTACCGAAGTGACTCTGGGTTGCCACCACCATTATAAGCATTAGATTGAAGCATTTTTTTGTCCTTTAATATCCATCTCTTTTCGAGATTTTGAGATTCCCTGCTGCCAGCACCATAATGACTCGGTCGATGAAGAAGCTTATGCTAACACCCGGACCCGTCTCCGATACCCGCTACTCGTCCTGCTTTGCGTTTGCAATATGCCAATATTCATTCCAATCTGTCCGTTTGGGCCGCTAATCCACCAAATAAGTGCGGTGACGGATAATAAAATTTTACTGGCCACCATTATGCAAACGGTTGGATATGGGAGAGCGAAAAAATGGGACGGTATTTGAACTGCATAAAAAAATCGAAAATTCTTCTGCACGTATTGGTGGGAAAAAGATAATTGAAAATCGGTGGAATGGAATGACGAATTTAAAAATGGAACTTTTACGGGGAAAAAGGATTGACGTTGAGTAAACGCTTCAATGTTGGGGGAAAAATAAACATTAAATCATAATTAGCATCCCTCTCACAGGGACAGTAGGACTGATAATTTGCTGAAAGCAGTAAATTGAAACAGGAAAATATGACTAATTACTAAAAGAATTCTGCTTGATCACTAAAAAGGAAATCAAATCAATCAATTTCAGTTTCATCAATATTCATTTACATTCCATTCCATTTGATGTAAGTATTTTGATGCTTTGATGATACACAGAAAAATAGAAAATGTACATAAAATGTTGGAGTAAAATTATACTATAAAGGTGTAAAATTTGCGGTCAATTATTTCTTGATTCTAGTTAAAATTAACACAACTTACGGAACACAACGGAATTAAAATTCCATAACCACAGTTCCAGAACACAATCTTGTGTTTGCCGTATTCGAGCCGATAAATCGATGGATCTACTTTATAAACAAAATAATCTAAATCCAATCCCTTTCTTCGGAGTCGCTGCGATTGTTCAATATGGATATTGGAAAAGTAAAAACAGGAAAAAAACCAATTCAACAGAAGTTAGCAGTAGTGTAGAAAATACTACTTCAATTTAAAGACAGATGTCCTATGAAGTTTTAATCGAACTAATTCTTTTGAAATTTGATGTGAATGGAAATAAAGGGATTAATTTCCCTCATTTCCCTTCATGGCAAGTTAATTCAACATTAATTGGCTCAAAAATAATCAAAATATAATTTATGACCATAAGGAAAAAAACAAACTTAATTGGAGGGAATGGAATATCCATCTGGTTGTCTTCGACGAAAGTATATTCGACAGAGAAATAATAAAAGAACACTCATGTAAAACCCGCTCTGCAACGCCAAAAATGGATTAAATGGTACAAAGTACATCCAAGCAAAACATTTACTCTGGAACGGAACAAATTCGTGGCAGACAATTGGAGCTAATTTCAGCTTAACAAAACAAAGCAAAGCCAGACACCAGAAATCATATCAAAAACTTTCAATTCGTCCGCCCATCAACAACAATCATATCTTTTGCCACGAATCATTTCACAAATCGAAAGAAAGGTCCCACCGGTAAATCCCTCCCGCCTCTACCGGCCACTGCACGGCCTGTTCCATAAATTGCCCATAAATCGCCAACTTTCAACCGATGAAGCGTAAAATTGCCAATACTCTAAACTTTGCCCATCGCTCATTTGGTCGGCTATTGTCCGGACCTGGCTCCTTTCTTCGGCGGCTTAGCGACAATTTTGAACAGTCGGTATCCTTAGCATTCTCATTCTTCGTTGCTCTGGCCGTCTGTCGAGCTCCTTGGTCCGTTTCCGTTCGTACGTAGCAACAGGGAACGGTGAAAGCGATGCGGTGGGAGCAGCGTGATGTGTTAGCCTGATGCCTGATTTTCCAATCGCGAACTTTGCCCACTCTCGATTATTGGCTCTAACGGCAGGGTCAGAACGGGGAGGATGTGTTGTTTCGCCTTTCTCCAAGTGCCGCGCTGTTTCTGTTCTTAAATAAAATGGTGGAACAACTTTAGCTAAATTTGATTTCCAACATGTCTGGCGCGATACAATGTATCATTTATGGTTTTGCGCTAGAATACAGCGATTTTTTTCTCATCGTCTCGGGGTCGAAAGCATGGAATGCTGCTGTTTCATGAACAAAAGTGCGCAGAAGGATGAAGAACATTGCCGCACAAACGAAACCGGCCGCCCGTTCGACGATTTTATCTCAATTTCTTTTTTCTTCTTGATGTGCAAAGTATCCAGACGAACGAAATAAAATGGCAAACAGAAAAGTTACGAGACGACTACTCGTGTAAACACATCAACAACAAATATGACGATAAATATGAACAGCACCTTTTAGACTTTAGCTTGGAGAGTCTGTAAGTATGTCTGAAGCAAACTAAGGATTGTCTCGATGATACGTGAATTTATGTTCCGTTTATGATTTTATGTTTTGAAAGTAAAATATGAGTATTTAATTCTTACTATTAACAACAAATTCGCTCTTTTCAAAACTCATTTTTACCAAGTTGAAAGAAGACGAAGAAAGTAAAGTAAAAATGTAAGAAATATTAGAAAAAAATAATAAAGTATATAAACACTAAGCCAGCTAAGGGAAAACTAAGGAATTAAATTTATAACTGAAAAAAGATATATTTTAAATAGTATAAAAAAGCAAAATATAAAAAACAGTATTAATTACTCCTGGTACATTAATTTTAATATGAACTATTTGATTATTTAAACTTGTCAAGTCTTTAAAATATTTTAACGAAACTAATATCTATAGTCAAATTAATGGAACAAATATCTTTTATACAAACAAACGAGATATTTTACATACTATTAAGTTGTGTACTCTGATGTTTTGACCGATAATTTTGATAAATATTACACTTGTCGTCCGTTTGACTGCTCAAACTAAGCTACAGTTTCATCATGTTATGTTCTTTAATCCAAGAACACGTCCTAATCTTATGCCGTAAAAAAGCTCATAGTAGTATCAACAAATCTTCCTGCCTAAATTGCTTTTAATTACCATGCATACCACAAAGTTTCGAAATTACAGCCTCAAAGGCAATCCACACATCATCACACCGATCCGGCGGCACTGGTAAACATTGGAAAAAATACATTAGAAGTCAATAAAACTCAATCAAAGTGTAAACGTGTGTAAAATAATTCAATCTGCGCACCCGGCACCTTTGCCGGGTGCCGCCGGGCGGGTGAAAAGTATCGGAAAGTATCGACTGGTGAATAGATATCACCCCACACTCCCGGGAGAAACACTACCTATGTACACCAAACGTGGTCAACGGCCACTAGAAGCCAAAGACACAAAAAATCGTGTGCCATCACGTCGTCGCTTTGCTCGTTTTCACATCCGCTGGTGGAGCAAAAGTTTTCTCCCCCACCCCCCTAGCCGACCGTGTTTGGTCGGTTGATGCAATCAGGCGGCGGTTCGTGAACTGTAACACACTATTGACTCTGGTGGACTTTCTTCTACTTTCGTCAAAAAGTTGCTTTAGCCACCACGGGCGAAGGTATCAATGCTCGCTATCGTAAGACTTGGCTGTTCGAATCGGATGTTTCTATTGGTATTTCGTGATCGAATGTATCAATTGTGGTGCTGTGAGGGTTTGCTCCGGGTAACTCTTAACCGCAGTTGGGGAAACCGTCGTGTACATGGGATAGTTGTGAGTTAGATACGAACCGTGTACATGAAGATGGATGATAAAAAAACTAATTATTTTAAGACAAATGAAGCGCACTGTTTTTTAAATGGACTTTGGAATTAAAAACCCAATAAATGACTAAATGAATTATTTTCATTTTTCCCTCCAATACCTTCTTTTCGTCCCTTCGAGCTAATCAAGCGCCGGAAATACCCCAATACCACTAAACTTTCCGTGGTTGCGGAAAGAGTACAGAGATTTTCGAAACTACATCATGCAAAACTTTTGTTGGTTTCCCTTCCCTTTTGTTGGAAACGCGCTCCAAATAATGTTCACTCCATGGAAAAACCGCAAGGATGTGCAGCAAGTTTGTGTGTGATTTAGTTCGCTAAGATCAATTATCGGAATCTTGGCCGCAGTTTGTTTCCACACCCTCGAGCTATGTACAATTTTACCAATTGCTAGCAAAATCGTTCCCTGTTTTGGTTCTGAGCATGGCAACCACCGTAGTCTGGCGCAAGACAATACAGTGAGTTGTATAAAATGGGTCCCAAATGGGTCCGCACAGTGCATGAAAGAGTTTAGACGAATGGTTGCATACCTTTAGGCGCTTAACAGAAACGTATGAAATGTGTATTGGACATTGAAGCCGATTAAAGAAAACAAACACAAACACGGTTCGAGGCCAGAGTTAGGAAAAATCATAACCTACTCTGATATATTTAACAATACGACAAGGCCGATCTTCATAAACAAGTCTATTAGTCGAAGCCAAGCACAAATCAAGCAAATTTAAATGAATATTTTTAAGACGGTTTCTTCAGAAGGTTTCTCCAGAATAGCGAAAAAATATAACATACACAAATATTCACGTTCGACGCGTGCTGCATACTTTAAGCTAATTTTACAATTTGATTACTGTGTGCATATTTTCTAGCCACAAAGCATCATTCTTGCTGCCAACATTTAAGCTGCCGTCCCGACAAAAACAGCTACTAGCAAACCAAAGCGAAAGAAGCACCTAACGCGTATACTGACTTAAAAATTGGGCAGCAAAAGAAGAGCAAACGGCGAGAGTAAACAAACGACCTCGCACAAACCGAAGCAGCCTACGGAAGTGTAAATACTCCTTTTTAAATGGCACGACACCATGCACAATGCAAACGCGACGATCCCAGACACTTGCGGTGCGGCGAATGAAAAAAAAGAACCACCAGCAACTCGATCCCTCCCCAAGAACTCACATGGGAACCATTTTTATGATGCCAAAAAATGATGCCCTTCGGAGCAGGACGTGAAATGTGCAGCAAACAAAACAAAAAAGATATAACACATAAACCACCACACGTCTGCACTGGTGCTCAGTAAAATCTTTGCCTTATGGAGGCATGCTGCAGTAGTTTCTTTAATATTTTTTTCCACTGTATCTTCAGCATCGCGCACGGTTCGCACCATACTCGGCATCAGACTGGACGTCATCATTCATGTTGGATGAATTTATGAAAACGTACCAGCGACAGTGTGTGTTTCGCTTCCACCATTAGTGGTACGGAAAGTGCGAAGTGAGTGTAGAACCAATCCTCCCTGGGACATGTTATACTAGGGGTTAATAAAGATTTTATATTTTTGTTTTAAATTCTATAAAAAATCGGTTTATTTGGTGTAACTTTCCATTGGAACAGATATTGTTCCCTTCCAATAAATATTTTTCCCTCCTTTGATCATTAATGTTTTACTCTGTTTTGATGCAGAAAAAAAGCAGAAATAGTTCTCTTTGGAGTTTAAAATTTAGTGCCCTGCCCGGCGCCGCACTTGGCGTTCGTCCAGCAAAACAGTAAATGCAAACCCGCATGCAGCCTCGTAGAAGTTGCGTATCCGTTCACGGCACACGTACACACACTCATAGGACCATTTGCGAACAAAATGATGCTACAAATGGAAAAGAAACAATATCCCTCCAAAAGTGCACTTGCCTCGTGTGTGCACTTACAAGCAATTCAGAAAAAGTTATGCCAAAAGTGGTGCAGTAATGATCATCGGAGGGCAAATTATGTGCGATGCACCAGTCGTAAAGGGAGCATCAGAATGTGTCCTTTGCTGGTAAAACCATGCCAGGAGATGGATTGTTTGGTAGGCACACCAATATTTGCGTAAAAGATATACGTTTGCATTTTTGTCTCATCGTCGTTAGTTCATCTCATGAACGGAGTCACAACACAATTTAGAAATATCTATAAAAAAGTAAAATACATCGAATTCGTTACGCAAACAATCTACCCCAGCAAAACCAACTTTTCCGCATGTCTTACCTAATTTAGCACAGCGTGAAACTAACCAGTATGCTATCAACAGCAGCAGCTCTGGCAGCAAAACGAACACCAGCACCACAAGTGCCGAACTAATAGAAACACCCGTTGTTGTCAGGTTCACATTTTTTTGCTCCTACTTTCGTGTGGTTTCGTTTCCTCCCCGTGTGTTTCTGGTTGCGAAACTGGCAGAAAAATTGAAAGCCAAAGTTTAAATGTAGTTTACACAGTCGCACGATCGTTTTGCCGTACGTTTCCGTTTTAGTTCCGTTCCGTACACAATTTGTTCACAGTCGAATTGTTTGACTGTGTTTGGTAGTTTTATGCTGGTTTTTAATTAGTCATATGGAACAAAAATACGTATACGACAGGAAAAAAAAACAATAACGAAATACATCACCGAAAAGCCTATTTGTGCACTAAATAAGGATATTTAACTTTTCATTATTTGCTTCGATGAGATTCATTCTACAAAAATTCTGAAAAGATAGAAAGAAATTACTTATTCGTTAAACAATGTTTGCCCACATGGCTACACATTATTGATTTCTCACTCATTTACTTCTATTTTAAACTGACAAAATTCGAAACCTAAACTCAGAAAAGAATATGAAACCGATTATATAAAAAAAATTTTATTAAATGAGATCCAGTCTTTGAAATAAAAAAAAATGAAACAATCTGTAAATGCACGTTTCATATTTTTATGTGCATCATAATCCATTTAGTTACGTTTAGATGTTCCTTTTCATTTTCATGACGAAATGACCAACGACTGCCGACATACTAGAATAGTTTTTAACACCTTTCTGGTAATTCTCTATTTACTAGCTAAAAATTATCCATAAGATTATGATACCGTGACGTAGTCTTCGAGTTGATGAAAGTTTATGAATGAGATAACTTCTTGAATTGTAGGAACTTCTTTTTATCTTCTTCTTACAGCTTAACAACCTAAAAATGTAAAGTTGAAATTACGCCCATTCCATAAGGTTATCTTTTTCTGTTCTTAACATGCGACTCGTACAAAACCTCTGCAAAGTGTTCGTCTTCGAATAACTTTATCATAAATGCCACTCAATCAATCTGCGATCCTTTACCCCTGTGGTCTACCCGACACTGACAACAAAAGAGAAAGCAAACCATTCGTACTATCCTTCTTCCGCTACCGAAAGCAAAGTCAACGAAAATCGACGAAAAACGCTGCAAAAACTTTACCCCCAAACAAAGAGCCGGTCGGCAAAATCAAGCAAGCTAGCAGGTCGCGGTGCAGGAATCGCACAATATCTATGCAAATTTGTTAATTAAAATTCTAATTAACTTCATAAATAATTATACCACCACTTCATCAAAGTTGTAATTAAATTACATGTACTGTTCATGTTTTGGTTCGCGCGTTTTCACTCTCCGCAACTCCCTTAGCTTTGCCGCGTTTTCTCGATCGTGAAAGAGTTTTTGCTCTGTCCCTTCAACCGTGCGTACGCAGACAAACAATCGTTGTAGTGCACTCTTTCACGCATCCGAGTTACCCATCTTCAGCGCTTCTTCGCTGACCCTTACCAAGAAGGTTGAGAACTGAAAGGCATTCGAGAAAAAAAT